>JAANSK020197542.1:0-14553 GCA_011763485.2 Isoetes engelmannii
TCATTTCTTTTCCTCTCTCTCTCTCTCTCTCTCTCTCTCTCTCTCTCTCTCTCTCTCTCTCTCTCTCTCTCTCTCTCGCGTCAGTCTCGTCGGTCCTTGTGGTTAGTCCATAAGCCCATCAACCTAAGGTCGCTAGTTCGAGCCTCACTAGGAACATTGAATTCCTAGAAGACCATTGTCTCTAGTAAGGGGTTGTGCCTTGAGAAGGGCCGTCATATATCCCAAGAGGGATGTTGCAAAAAAAAAAATGGTATGACGTAAAAAAATGCTCTCTCTCTCTCTCTCTCTCTCTAACCCTAGCCGCTTGAGACTGCTGCTTTGCCACAGTCCTGGATTCGAGCCACAGTCTTGGATTCGAACTAGGGATGTTGCAAAAAAAACTGGATTCGAGCCACAGTCTTGGATTCGAACTAGGGATGTTGCAAAAAAAAAAAAATGGTATGACGTAAAAAAATGCTCTCTCTCTCTCTAACCCTAGCCGCTTGAGACTGTGGCCTGCTGCTTTGCCACAGTCCTGGATTGAAAACTCGAACTAGGGCTTTGCTATGGGTTCCGACAACGACCCATCCATTTTTCTTTGAGTAAATCGAAAAATAGACTTTGTTGTTTTTGGTTGGACAGAATTCGATTTTGGAGGCAGCTGTGGGCACGGTTTCGTGTTGCAGTAGCCGGTTCTTACAGGAATACAGGACATTCGAGGGCAGCAATCCAGGCCAGTTCCATCTGTGCACACGAAAAATCTGCTGCAGTTTCAATCTGTTAGAACAACTCCGAAAATTTTCTGCTGCAGTTGCAATCTGGTAGAACCCGAGTGCAGGCTTACTCTGAATTTTCTGATTTTGGATCTTGTCGGCAGCAATAAGACATGGCGCAAAAGACAAAAGCTAAATTAGAGAAAATTTTGAAACAAAATGAAGCAACATCAGGGACCTCTGATGCCACGAATGCCAAGAAACTTAAACCAAAAAATGATAAAAAAAACAAAGAAGATTGTTGTGGAATCTGAGGTGGAAGAAGATGACAGTGATAATGGCTCATTCTGGGGGTTCTAATGACTTGAACAGCTTGGTTTGTGGGCGGCATAGTGGAGCTGTAACTGGGCTGGGTATGGCTTGTGGGCAAGTAACAACAGGACAGAATTCTGCAGGGCAGCAGGACCTAATGCGCATACTCCTTCAGGTTGTGAGCGAACTATTAGCCACCAGAAGTATGATGTCTCAAATGATGGAGTTTATGGAACCCCATAAAAAACATGATCGGGAATATCACGGAGATAAAAGCGGAGAATGCGGCAATGAAGGCAGAAATTGAGGCCTTGAAAACAAAGAGTGTTGATTCTAGTGACGAAGAGGATGAAGACGGTGAAACTTTTCGAGAAGTTGTGGATAAACTAAACTTGAGGATGAATGAGGTTTTGTTGGAAATCCAAGAACGTGAAAAGCGTTCTCTAAATTTGCGAATTGCGGGAATGCAAGAGATGGATGGAGAGAACACAAAAATTGAGGTAACTAAGTTTTTCTCTGAGCATTTAGAACTTACAAATCTGGATGTTGTTTATGCTTTTCGCATTGGGAAAAAGTATGCTCAAGGAGATAAGCCCCGCAATATTCTCATAAAGTTTGCTAATAGAAATGATTGAAGCAAGGTCTTGCGCAACAGAATAAAGCTGAGAGATAATAATGTATGCAAGAATGTATGGATTAATGAGGATTTAATGCCAGAATAGTTCAAGCAGAGAAAAGCTGAAATTGAGAAAATGAAAGAGGCGAGAAGAGAAAATAAAAAGGCAGTATGGAGAGGCGGTAAGGTTGTCATTGATACATCCACTCAATAGGGATTGCAGACCATCAGGATAATGGCATGGAACATCAATCATCTGACCAGTAAAAAGGTGGATACGATGGGAGATGTTTTAACATGGGAGCATGAGGAAAATGGCTTACCTGACATCTCTGGTTTTATCATTTTGCATTCCGTGTGGAACAGGAAAGGTTGGCGCAATAGAGGATACGGGGGGATAGCTTGCTATGTAAGAAAATAATTGGCTCACCTAGTTAAGATTGTAAGAGACACTAAGCAATACATATGGGCAGAGCTACCTGGAAAATGTAAAAACATATATATTGCTGGATGTTACTTTTCCCCATTGAAAAAGAGCACATATTTGAGATATAACTTGGATATGGATGACTCATTCCAAAACCTGGAAAAGGATTGCTTGGACTTTATGTCGTCTGGAGATATTATGCTTGTTGGGGATTTTAATGCTAGAACTGCAGGAAGACAAGCATCAATAGTTAGTGACGAGGGTGATCCCATATGGATGAACCATCTTGATGAATGTGATTTGGAAGCTATGGGATGGAGCAGAATGTCTGCAGATAGGGATAGATGGCCCACGCCTATGGGGAATCATATGTTAAATATGTGCAGTGGTTTGAATCTGGTTATATATAATGGAAGTAGTCGATATACTGATACGGAAAAATGTACTTGTAAAGGAAAAAGTATAGTAGACTATTTTATTGCAGCAGATCATTTTGCAGATTATGTCCCATATTTGCATATCTCAGATGCTAGAAGCGAATCTGATCATGTGCCTATGATTGTTCATATTGCCATTGCAGAATCTGCTAAGCTAATCACAAAAAGTTTTAATTATGGCATCATGCGGGTTAATAAGAAAAGGTCAGAAGAATATACAGCTTACTGTGAAAGACATATAGCAAACATGACTTGGCCACATGAAGTCGCAACAATGAATGATGTGTTGTCCTCCTTGCTATTAGATGCAGCAAAGGCTTGCTTCATTTCAGGGCATAGGGTGAAAGGGTTGCCATGTAATGGTTGGTTCGACGAGGAATGCGAATGCAAATGCAAACAATATAAAAATGCTCGCGGGGATGCTAGATTGCAATTGATTAAGGAGTCTAAATCTCTAACTAGGAGAAAAAAAAGCCAGTTTTTGCATCAGAAGCAAGAGGAATATGTTTTGGACTTAGTGAAAGACCCCAACAAATTTTGAAAGAAGATTAAACAGGGTAGACAGGACAAGCAACAATTACAAGCAACAGATCTTATTTTCCAAGTCAGAAAACTCTACCATGTGCATGGTATCCATGAAACTAAGAAAGACATTGTAGCAGAAATTTTATTCACTTGTGACGATGCGCAATATGGGATTAATAAGCTAGAATGGAAAAGCGGCAGATACCATGGGTTTGGTGGCCAAAATGCTCAAATGGGCTAGAAATGGAATTGTTGAAAAGATTACAGATATGTTTAATGCTGCAGCTAAAGATGGATTTCCATCTATATGGCAGGTCAATAGGGTGGTTCCTCTATATAAGACAGGAGGGGAGAAGGATGTAAACAACTATCGAATGATTATGGTAAGTAATCTTTTTGCAAAGCTATTTGCCACTATTGTTGAAAATAAGATAAGTACATGGGCAGAGGCACATAATGTACGTGCTAAAGGGCAAGCTGGGTTTAGACCAAAAAAATCCACGATAGATCATTTGGTGACATTTAGGGCTATGATGGATTCAGTAAAGGGCATGCGCAAGCCCCTGTTTGCGGGCTTTGTAGACTTTACAAAAGCATTTGACATGGTAGACAAAAAACTTTTATGGGAAAGTATGGAATGGATTGATGTTCCCACCCACTTGAGAGATGCCGTAAAGCTGTTGTATGAGAAAGTTATAGTGCAATTGTCCTTTCCATACATTGAAAAGTGTGATGAACAAGTGTTGAGTAATGCAGGAGTCAAGCAGGGATGTCCTCTTTCGCCTACGCTATTTGGGATTTTTATAGATGATTTAGAAAGATGGGCGACTATGTTTGGAGGTGAAGGCATTGAACTCGCTGGGTATGTTATTCTATTATTACTTTATGCAGATGACATAGTGTTGCTTGCGCGCAGTAAAGATGGCATGCAGAAACAATTCGATATGTTAGCTACATTTTGTGAAACAACAGGTATGAAAGTGAATTTGAATAAGACTAATATTGTGCTTTTTGGCACGAACTTGGATAGTAAATATGCATTTACTTATAAGGGGGATCCGGTTGAGATCACGAGTTCATATAAATACCTGGGACTTATCGTAGATAAACATTTCAGATGGAATCAAACACTGGAACAGAGAGTAAGTGGAGGATTGAAGGCTCTTTTTGCTATGCAGAAAAAATGTTTAAAAGCAGATATTTGCCGTTTTGAACTAAAAAGAATGCTTTACCGTACTCTAGTACAATCAGTGGTGCTATATGGATGTGAGGTATGGGGACCTGGACTATCTCTAGAGTTGTGGCAAAAAGTAGAAAAAATACAGAAAAAATTCTTGCATACCGAGCTCGGAGTCAAATTGCAAACCCCTTATGAAATGATGCTTGCAGAATGTGATATGATGCACTTAGAGTGCGAGGCTTTATGCCGCTATCTGACATATTTGAGTAAGGTGGGAGAAATGAAAGAAGATAGTTATCCTAAGCTTGCTTTAAAAGGCACCTTTGACAAAGGATGGTATGCGGACGGGCTAATTTGGTGCGATTAAGTGCGCATCAATTGGGGGTAGAAGTAGGGAGGTGGTATAATATACCACGTGAATATCGAACTTGCTGGACTTGTGGAGCGGATGAGATAGAGGATGAGGATCATGCGATCCTTCGATGCCCAACATACCAAGCATTAAGAGAAAAATTTGATATCTCAGTAAGTAGTCTTAAACATTTCTTTGCTTTGCCAGCCACAAGAATTGGGAGCTTCTTAATAGAGATGTTGCAATTGAGGGATGTGACAATTAAATCGTTTGAATGTAATTTAAGTGATGGAGACAAGCGATGATGAGCATCTTGATTATGAATGCTTATCAGATGATAGAATTTATAGCTCAGAGAGTATGATCATGTAAATGTCTTATAGACCTTGATGGTCTCAAAAGACGTAATAATACACACTCCTCCCTCCCTCCCTCCCTCCCTCCCTCCCTCCCTTTAGTTTCTCTCCGTCTAGAGATGACGTGATAAATGAAGAAACGTGGGTCACATGTAGTCAATGACCCCCCTTCCCCCCAGCTTCCCAGCCATTTCCATAGGTGACAGCCAGTGGAAGGTGAGTTCCAATAGAAGAGGATTATCCTTAGGTAAATCTCATCATTGTCTATAGTCTCATCCATAGCATTCTTGTGAAGCATTCTTGATCTTGTGTTTTTTGTTTAAGATGTTAATCCTCATAATTTTTGTGTATTGCAGGTTACTTCAATTTGCCTTTGTTAACAAGAGCCATTGTGGCCGAGATTTCAAGTTCTTGAAGCACGTTCTTGAAGATCAGGTAATTTTTTAGTCTTTTCCAATTTTATCTTCTTCCTGCTCGACTACCTTGCTCTGCTACCTTCAGTTTCGTGCAAAATTTTCTCTACCTTCAGTTTCCTACTCTGCTACCTTCAATTTCGTGCTAGATTTGCAGAAGTAGCAGATCTGGAAAGTCAATCAGCTAACCGCTAAATTGAGCTGGAAAATCTTAGGCTGGATCTTTGCATTTTGATGCTAGCACCTACAGGAATCTACATGAACTGACCAAAGCCGTTCCACATGAACTGGCCGATGGCACTGAGGCGCTAAGGCGGTGGCCCTGAGAAGAAACCATCTTGTGACATAGTCATTAATATTCTGGACTGCATAAAAGGCCAATCAAATCACTAAACTTCAAACGGTCAAGAAAATAGGGAGTTCAACAAAAACAAAAACCTAGGGAATGAAAGCTCCTAATTGTCACTAAAGCGGCTAATGCTCCTACTGCTTCAAGGTATCTATAGTCATTTCTTTATGTAAGAAAAACAAATAACTAGCAGAAGGGCAAGCTTGGGGGCATGGGTAGGTTGAATGGCAGGCAGAAAGAGGGTGAAGGACATACGAGGGGAAATAAGAGGGAAAAATATAGATCGAGGATAAGATGGCATAAACTGGGTTCATGAAATATATTTAAAAAAGAAAAAAGCAATCTGGGGTCTGTACAGAAGAAATCATTCAGAAGTGCAAAAGTGCCTAGTTGTGGAGGTATCTCATCAAAGAGCATAGTATCATGAAGGAATAAGTATGGAAGATTGCATGCAGCTCCAAGCTGTTTTGGAATTTATTGGATTAGATAATTCGCAGCCAATTCTAGGTATCCTAATTTACTGCGGTTTCCACTGGTGTAGTATCAATGAAGTTATCGGAGGTAAGAACCAGGGTATCTATGGATTTTCTAGGAAGAAAGAAAAGGAACAATCTAGAAAGGGCATCGCTAACCTATATTCCAGAATAGACTACCAGGAACAAAAATGAATGGACAACATACCTAGCTTCCAAGCTTGATGCTAAGCCTGGCTGCACTAAACACAACAAGCCAATCATGTCCTTCAATTCCATTTTCGAAATCTTGTTAGCAAATCAATCCCCTGAGTGGTTATCAGCCCAGCTAGTCAAGTGATCGGTTCTCCCTCAACCTAACTCTGAAACTGGACATGATAGCTCTATAGAAAAGAAAATAAAGAGCTTGAAAGCTCGAAAGAAACGAAGGAAAATTTTCATCGAATTTTCCATTTTCGTTTGATGCAGTGATGGAAGTGAATATCTTAAACTAGTGACGGTGCCCAGCGTTGCTGAGCATAAGTTGGAAACCTGTAAACGATAACGCAACAATGATATCGAGGTGCTACTCTAGCTATTGTAACTCCTTCCTCTTTCCCTTTGTGTTGGTGTTAGTGGATGTTGTGCCATACTCCATTCAAGACTTTAGAGTTTGCTTTGGTGAGTTAACCCATAACATCTCTTTGTAGACAACATCTCTTTGTAGATAACATGTGGACCGAATCTCCACTCTTTTTTTTTTTTTTTTTGAGTAGTGCTCATTGTCTTGAGGTACATAAAGCCTTTTACATTTTGGAGTATCTTGGCATTTACAACAAAAAGAAAAGGTGTATGTATTTTTTTTGTCGCACAAAGTGTTTACATTTGGGGTGTCAAATATGCAAGGCACTAAGTGTTTGTTATCTCACACGAACATTACGAAGGTAACATTGCCAATTCATAAGTTGTGGATGATGTTGCCAGCGTGATGTAGTGTATGATTCCTTGTGCATGATGTTGCATAATTCTTTGTACATGGTGTTAGCAACTGTTGTAAGTTCCTATCTAACATAGTGTGACTAAAGTTTAGCATATGATGATAAATTGTAAGCAACATTGTGTGTCTTTTGAAGTTTAAATTTAAATTAAAATAAGATACATTACAATGATGCAACACCCCATACAAAATAAGGGTTATATTTGTTGCAGCATAATATAACTTTACACCAGGTGCCAGGAGCTTCTTTTGCTCTTCCTTAATATAAAACCTTATTATATTGTCATCTACTTATTTGTGCTTCTAAAGTTGTCAGATTTGGCAAGTCACTCATGAACATAGAGCTTGTGATATAATTCTTAAAATCGGCATTAGGTTCATGGACGGTAGAATCAGATAAGTTATGCATGGGATCTATAGCTGCTCTGTAATATGCACGTCTAGAGCTGCAACTACTTAAAAATGCCAGGTAAAGGCTAGAGGCTCTGCTAGAATAGATACAGAGTTTCGAGAAAATACTGAACAGAAGGCATTACAGAAAGTCCTAAGATAGCCAAGAAGAAGGGTTTGGTCCTGGTATAGTCCCTCTACCAGAAACATCTATACCATATAATTGAGTTTCCAGACCTGTAGTTTCTCTGCATCGACAATCCTCTGCTACTCTATTCCATAGTAAAAAAACCTAGAGGTTGGAGGAGACACAGCTGAATTTCCATCAAGTTGACCAATCAGAGAATTATTTCCAAATTGAGAAGTATTCCTCATAATTTGGATCTGCAAATCATTGCAGTTAATTCCATGCTATTTGTCTTGGAGCTGTTTGCACAAATTACTATGAAAGTATTGCACAGAGCATCTGCAAAAGGAAAGCATACAACATTGGTAGCACGTAGTCCATCAAACATTTTCTGTTGCACATCTGAGACCTTTAGAAAAAATCTAAACATTGTTGTTTTCCCTTTTTATAATAACTTGAAACTTCAATTCAATGCATACACCTCTGTGTTCCCCTGTCTATCATTCAAGAGTCTACCCGTAGCCATGTGCTTTGGATCAATGCACTTACTCCACATGGGCACGCCAGGATCATCATAAACAGAGCTTTTTCCCCTTTTAATATGGTCTACACCAATATATACACTCCAATTCTCTGCATTAACACATAACAAAGACTTTTAAAAGCACATTCCATTGCCTACCATCTGATACATAACCCCCAAAACAACCATTAAAAATTCATAACTCATAACTTGCAATATGAGTGTGCAACATCAAACATAAATCTTTCTGCTCCATCTGCTTGCCTTATAGTGTTTCCAAAGTTCATGAGTTGTACTTTCAGTTGCAACTTTGAATATCCAGTAAACTTGTCCTGCTTTACTATTGTGCTTATCTTGGCTCCATAGTGCTTATCTATTGTAGTTAGATAAAGACCAAAATTTCATTATGTACCCATGCAACCTATAGCATACCTTCAACTGAGTACCTTGGATATCGCTTCTACGGAATGTCATGTGAAGCTTTCATCATTCTCTTCTCCTGGAGCATCGCTTGTATCCCTTGCAACTGCAACTCACAATTGCTTGTATAATACAACAGACTGAATCCAGTGTATGAGTGACGAAGTCTAGAGGAAGCCAAGTCGGCCATCATTTCTGAACCAGTGTATGAGTGAAGAAGTCCAGAGGAATCCAACTCGGCCATCGTTTCGGAACCCGAACCCCAAGATCATCATCCAACATCCTATTCTAGACATCCATTCAAAACCATTTTTTGCAATATCAACATCACGCCTGCTTCAATAGGAGCTATCCTCCTCTTCTTCGAACATCACAGGCAAAAATGATCTGTAAGAAGCAAAGCCCGAAAATCATTTGTAAGAACCAAGCTGCATCAAACAACAAAAGCTGTACCTATTCATCTCTGTGCATAAAAATCGTAGAACCCTCAGAAGCGGTCTTGCATATAAAATTGTAATATATATCTTTTTGTGAAAGCTCTAATCTGAGTATATAATTCAATCTACCTTCCAACGTTGCCATACTGCAGGTAGATGACACAGTTGACTTGTTTTGGAGGTTGGAACAACGGTTGGATTCTGAAGGTCGTACTTGCTTTGAGCCTTTCCAAGCATCTACAGGTAGGCCTTGATGAAGCTATGGCTATGCCGGATTGGGACCCTTTCTGAAGTATGTGGAAACGTTTATGCCTCTCAATCTGCCCTCAGGTCCCAAAACCTTAATCCCTCACCCTTCTCTTCACCATATACTGCAAAAGCCGGCTTATCCTTCAACAAAGACAATCTTCAAAACAAAACTGTCTTCCAAAAGCTGGCAAAACAAAAATCTCCAGAACTCACTTTTCATGGCCATATTCGGGAGGCTGCAACGAAATAGAAACTTCAAGGAATTGGGCTGCAAATCCGGCGTTGCCCGCTTGCTACGATCGTATCTCTTGTTTTTCTGCGGCTGGTTAAGAGTGCGTTTCCATGAGCCTCAAATCGGCCCCGACTTGGAAGCCAGGGCGCAGCCTGGCCGGTTTCCATGAGCTTGCTGCCCCGACCCGGCAGCCTACGTGGCCCAGAATCTGCCCGGGCTCTCAGAAGGGGGAGGGTACCTTCTGAGCGACCGAACCAGGCTGCTGCAGGTAATGAGGGACGAAACCACCGTTTATAGACAGCCAAGAATTGAGGAATTTGAGGCCCCAATCCTGCATTAAGAACCATATAACCGATCACAAAAGCAATCCGATAGTCTATTCAGAGAACCATATAACAGATAATCAATTTCGGCATGCTCTATTTAGTCCATATCTTGCTGCCCATTTCAAATTCTTGCTGCCATAGATTCGTACTGATGAATTTCGGATCACAATGATCCAGCAGGTTTTCTTTTTTGTTTCGGATTTTAAAGGAAGGGAGAGTTTTGAAGGAAGGGGGAGGTTCTAAAAACGAATCGTGCAGTTCTGGCCCAGCAAAAACCAATTTCTGTTGTTTGGTTCTGTCTCACCTATGCATTCCGGTTTGCATTCAAGTCGGGTCCCCTGCGTACATGGAAACTGGGCACAAAAAACGCCCCGACTTGGGCGCACGTGGCCAAGCCAGGTCAGGTCCAGGGGACCCTTATGGAAACACAATCTTAACCTAAGCATAGCATAATGTATCCTACCAGACGCATGTTTGATCTTCTCTAAAATTATTTACAAGAAAGTCTCTAAAATGAGAAAATGCACCGTTGTGCCTAGTTACCTAAGTTTTACTCTCTATCTATTTGTCTGGAACTATAGAAAAGGATCCCCCCCCCCCCCCCCCCCCCAAAAAAAAAAAAGAAAAAAAAAAAAAAACCAACACTTTAAGATGGGTCAACAAGGGCCAATTGTTATTTTTGAGATATACCATTCTAAAGTAGGTCGAAGTTCAAAATTTCCTATTTATCCTAAAGCAAATTTCTATTCAATATAAAAAATATACAAATTACATAACATTCATAAAAATTAACCACCTTTTTTTATTTCATGCCCATTTTTTTTATTTGGTGCTTTACCCCGCTTTTTTTCCCCCTCATTCTTGAAATTTGAATTTGGTATATACCTTTGAGCCTTTACTTTTCGGACATGTCTTTAATCCTCTTCTTCGCTTCTTCCAGCCATGGCTACTGTTCTGAAGGGGACGGTATTATTTTTCCACTTTATGCAGCCATTGATCTTGTGGAGAAAAGATTGTGATGCAATGCAAAAAAAACTTCTAATTACTCTGTTAGGGTTATGCACCATACACAGACATCTTTCACAAACAACTTCAAGGCACAGAACGACAATCTTGCGCCTGCTTGGCACACAGAGTTGTGCAAGAGGCTGCAGAAAGGTCTTACTCGGAACATGGTTCATTATATTTGAGAGAGATGGATTGGAATGTTGATGGTTGCAAGGAATAACCTTTTTAATAGGCGCATGGATGTTCTTCATGCACTCCTTAGCAATATTTGGACAGTGCATAGTGATTTTTTATAATATGCTTTTATATTTCAGGTTGGTTTGTGGATCTTTGGTGTGACATTGAAGGTTGATGCTGTCTCAGCTGCGATGTTAGGATTGCCGGTAGTCCTTATTACTGGCGTAGTTACATGGAAAGAATTCCTAGGCAAAGCTATGGCATGGGATACACTGACGTCATTTGCAACCTTGATTGCAATGGCTAGTTATCTCAATAAATATGGTTTAATATCATATTTCAGCCAAGCGGTCAAGGTTTTTTTTTTTGCTGCTCAGCAGTCAAATGCCAGATTGTGTAGGAAAGCCAATATTTGTTATATGTTTCCTCCCTGCATTTACAGTTCATTTTTGTGGTTAACAGGCTGTTGGAGGACTTGGCTTATCATGGCAGCTCTTGTTTGGTATTTTGGTTCTTTTGTACTTCTATTCACATTATATGTTTGCAAGTGGTGCTGCTCATATAGGTGCAATGTCTACTGCTTTTTGATCTGTTGCATCTGCACTGGGAACTCTCTTTGGCGCCTTAGTGTTGTCCTTCTTTTCCAACTAGATGAGCGGTCTAACACATTTTGGGATCGGATCTGCGCCAGTATTTTATGGGGCACACTATGTTCCACTTTTAGCATGGTGGAGCTATGGTGTGCTCTGCAGTATAGTGAACATTGTTATGGAGCTGGTGGAGTTTTGTGGAAGATTCTTGGCTTATGGTAGTCGGTCTACCTGGTCATGCTGTTGGTTGAAGGCCACATTGACAAGTCCGATTAGCATTTCATTTTCAAATTTTGTAGAACCCATGACCTTAATTCATCATTCAGTAACATAACAAAGCTTCTATTTTAATAATGAAGCTTTGGATTGTAATCATCATTCTGAATTTAAATTTGAAGCTAGGATCTTTGAAGTAATTGAAGTTGTAGTCGGATTATATGCATGCATTACCTGAAAATGAAAGTAGTCTGAGTATTTGCATGCATTACCTGAAAATGAAAATTAAATCTCATTAAGTTATCTTATCTAAATGAAAGTGCTTCAATCTGAGAATTGAGTAAAATAAAAAAAGTAACCATGGTTATACGAAAAATATTAGTAAGGTCTGCAGAAAATGAAAAAAAAGAGTGGTCTGAATCTCACAGTAGGTTAACGTTGAAGCGCAACAATAATTCGAAGACAATAACTGGAGATGGGTGCATTGTTTCTAGCACGTGTGTATGGTACAAAGTTAGACGTACTTGCTAATGCTCAGAAGCATATGCTTGTTGTCCCCATTTTCTATCTAGAAATCTATTGAGTTGCAGAGGGAAGAGAGAGGATTGCACTTGGCCACACACAACATCAAATGGCTAAAAGTCTGATGAGCCCCATGAGATGGAATGGACAATGACGGATTGTTGTATGGTGCAGCTCTACATTTTATTCATGTTTTCTATATCTATTGTATAGCACTTATTATCAACTCTTCAGTCCTTTGAATATTGATCAAGAAAAGCAAGTCTCAGCTCACTCTTCAGAATCAGTACTCACATAATGGCAATATTCACATATGCAACTTAATTCTTGACAACCGACATTGTTGAGCAGTGTTTGCTTGACCTAAGATAAATGTCACATAAATCCACCCCGTAGGTCAATTAGAAAAGGTAAATGTTTGTAGCGGTCTCTCGCATCTCCAGCATGTCCAGAACTGAGATCTATTCGGCTTATCACAAAACTTCTTTTGCATCGCGTTGGACAAAAGAAATGTTCACGCCACAAAGGCAGAATCCAATTGGACATGCAACGGCACAGTACAAAACAGGGGGACCGAAGTCCTTAGACAGAACTGGGACCGAGGTCCTGGAACGGTACAAATGGGCCAAAGCCCGTGAACAAGAAACAGACGGACCGAAGTCCCAGAACGACAAACATCAAACTTTTATGCTTTTATAATGGATGTAATTTGTGATGTTAGACATTTTAGTCTTGGTAAGTGTCATGGCATCTAAGAAATATGGGTAGTGCCCACTTCAGCATCCCATATACTACTAGTCTCACATAGATATTAGGCATATGCTATGGTGATACACTAAAAACACATGACGTGAAACAAAATTGGAATACGCAGTTTGAATGAAATGAATCCACTGGTTTATTTTCTGTGGCCGTATTTGACCCTTTGATGCAAAAAATATTCCACCCCGTATTCCCCATCAAGGGCTATCAGATTTTTGAAAGAGAAATTGTATGCACGCGCCAATGGCGCAAAAAATTCTATCCAGGCAATGAAAATACCATTGGAAAAAAAAAAAAAAACAGAGCTAAGCAACAATGCCAACGAAACAGTTCTGGTCTCCAAGCCATGGCAACAAGCTCCTTGGCCTTGCAGAAGACCCAGAGGAAGAAAGACTGTCATGCCGAAACGATCTGCCAGCGAGGACTTGAAAGCTCGAGAGGATTTTTTCAAACGCTCCAACGCTCTTTCACACTGCCCTGATCTGCCCTGCTCAAATCTGCCCTGCTCAGACCTGCTCTGCTCAGATCCCCTGCTGCTCAGATCTGCTCTCATATGCAACGATGGCGATGCATCAACCATTCTCCAAACTAGAAAAACAAGGAGCAAGATAAACTGTCAGGATCATTTTGTGAGGCCTGAAAATAGACAAAATAGATGGAACATATGACCAGCAATCGATCACGTCTTCACTGCCAATCTGGCAACCACAGATTAGACCTCCGCCCATGTTCTGCGCAAAAAAAAAGAAAGGGAAGTCCTTATCCAAAACGCCCCTGTTCTGCAAAGAATAGAACTATGGAATTCCAACAAGAAGGCCCGTTCAAATTTTAACATGGGATTTGAACCCATCATCACACCCCTGCTCATTTCTTGTAGGGTGGGACTTCCTTAGCACCATTTTAGAATCGACGACCTTCACAACCAGAGGAAACCCCTTAGAATAAGGCTTTAGAGATGGGAAATAGAGATTAATACATGAGATTTTGAAGTTCGACTTCCTCATATTTTGAGCAGGAGCGGCCATTTGCATCGGAGAAAAAAAAAACCAAACAAGCAGAAGCTCGAGAAACTAGGTGGAGGACATAGAATCGAATATGTTATGCAAGTGTTGAAGGTCTTAATAACAAAAAGGGGGTTCGACGGATCAAGAAAGGGGTCTGAAGCTTCAGAGGGAAAGCTTTAGAACAAGGAGCTCACGTCCACTGGCGCTAAATCATAAAGCATCTGCCCCTGCTCTGTACAGAATAGAAAGAGGCGTGCAAATTTATCCAGGTCCTTAAATTTCTGAGTTCGCACCACCGCTATTCCAGTCCGTCTCCCAGCAATTTTGCACCCAAATTAGAATTTTGAGACATCTAAATGGATTTAAGCAGCTCAAATTGGCCAAAATATACTCCTTCCCATACATATAAAGCCCAAATATGGAACTTAATAAGGGCACACACTGGCTACATTTTTGCTAAAA
>JAANSK020197653.1:0-14550 GCA_011763485.2 Isoetes engelmannii
ATGATGATTGCCAGTAGCAGGATATGGTTATTCACGACTGTGTATTTTCTTCTAGAAGTCAGTTATATTTTATTACCGTGGGAACATTTTGTGGAGCTCCAGAACTCTGGATAGAAAGAGCATTGAAACATGGGCATAATGAGAAAGAGACATATGATTTGGCTTCTAACCAGGACTAGAAGATGAATATGGAGATAAAAGGCTTTTATGTCAAAGCCTTTTTTTGTGAAGACTTTTGGGGCTTGATCCAGCATGTTATAGTATCAGAGGCTCCTGGCTTCACAGATAAGAGGTTCCTATTCAGAGGTTGCACGTCATCTGTCAGAAGGCTCAAGGGTTTTACGAAATAGAAGTTCCTATTCAGAGGTTGTCTAAGTGCTCGAGGGTGCTCAAAAATTAAAAATTTTCTTGATGTATTTTCTGTGGTTGCACTGTATGGAGCTTACACATTGCCTCTAGATCGTGACAGAAGCAGAGTCATAGTTACTTGTTGTCAAACTTTTTGGTGAGGGTTACTCTTTGCTGTGTTATGTAACCTACTTCTAAACTGCATGAACTGAAATTTCTCATGGCTCGACTCCATCCTGAATGCTGGTAAGCTGTAGGGTCATTATCTTCTTCTTTAATTACACTCAGATCAAAATAATCGTCATTTAAGTATGCGATTTTTCGAATCTTGTATATACCCTGTTCATTTTTTCAAGTCTAGGAATGCTAGAGATATCCAGCGAGTAGTGTTCCATGTGCTCGCTGGATCTCCATGTCTTCATTTTGCCTTTCGTCAGAGTGAATGGCAGGTGCTTCACCAATTCTCACAGGATAAAAGCAGGGGAATATCCTCGAATTTAGGTCTAGATCAGATCAATCATTAATGCTCAACCAAGATTTTGATTGGCTTTATCTGTTCTTGGCCTGATACTCAATAGATTTTATCAAGCTTGATCTTCTTGTTTGCTAATATCCCTCATTTCCTAGTTCCTTTTTAGTGAATTCCTATTACTTTACCTGAAATGGTCTAAACATTGGGGATATATCTACTTGCCATGTATTGCACGTCAGATAATTTGTTGAAATGCTTGAAGGGTCTTCAAACTGGAAGTTATCATAGTGCGATGATGTATTGGAGCTGGTGCATGGCCACTAGATTTTGACAGAACCATAGTTGGTTCTTTGGGCGCAGTGTTGGCAAGCTTTTTGCCGAGGATTAATCTCTGCTGTGTTATGTAACACGCTTCTGAAAATGCAACAACTAAATTTCAATATGGCTTGACTCTTATCTTCTGAATGCGGCTCAGCATTGTTTAAACATGTGTAGGTTTGGCTGCCCATAGAATAATTATACACGGGGTCAGATCCAATGATATATTGTCATTTGAATATGGGATTTTTATCCCTTCTATACCATATTGTCCATCTTTCCATTCTCCCTTCTCTGGTCTTAAGAGATGTCTATTCAGTTTCCTGGTCAAGGTGTTCATGTCCTCACCAGATCTGCCTGTCCTTCAGGGGAATGTCCCTAAATTTAGATCAAGATCAGGTCAATCATTGCTCCCCAATCAAATACTTTGCTTGGCTTTAGCTTTTTTGGGCGGTAAATAATTATCAACCTTGATCCTATTTTGTGGATATTGCCTCATTCCCTGAGCAAACTCCTATCTCTTGACATGAAGAGGTGGGTATTTTGATGATATCCATGTACATTGTCCACAAATCGAAAGTAGTTTTATGTTTTCAAATGTAAATCTTATGAACTTACCCATGCCTCATTTAGAGTGCATATAGAAGTTGGAATAGGTACAATTCGTATCTTTCCCATCAGTGTTATTCACCAGAAGTGTCCATTTATATTGGGCACTTTTTGGTTGTCAATTATTGGCTAATCACAATCGACACTAAAAGATTCGACAAGTAGCAGGCTCTAACCAAATTGGGGGATACCGTCCTTTCAAGCAAAATTTCAGCTCACCATATCACCTACATTTTTGAATTATGGACTCTTGACGTGATGGTCTATTCGAGCTTGTCGATGGGCATATTTCAAGTAAGTTTCTATCATTGCCAGCTTTTTGAGAGGAACGAAATAATTATCATTTTTAACTCATGGTTACAGTATTTAAGGAAAGTAAGTTTCTATCATTGCCAGCTTTTTGAGAGGAACGAAATAATTACCATTTTTAACTCATGGTTACAGTATTTAAGGATTCCCATCAACAGTAATATCTGTCTATTTTAACAATGTACCAGTTTAGCTCATTACGTGTCTCCTGGAATTTTCTCACAGGAACACTACGACTGTTGTCAGTGAAGAGCCTATCTTTTCTATAGAGTATTTCAATAGAATGAGCTGTCTAAGTACAGTGGGTCCTGTTCTCATCAGAAAAAGCATTAATGCAGTCCATGCCTTCCAGAATTATGTGCATGGTTTCCGTTTTATTGCTAGTGAGAACAGGCAGTAAACATGGGATATGTTATAGGTTCAGTATAAATTCATCTGTCCAGATCTTCTTACTCTAAGCAAGTTTGCAGCTTGTTAAGCATAATAACTAGATTGGACCTATTAAAACCTGTGGCAGTCACTCATGTCAGCTGTTCTATATTTCTTCTCTCCTGTTCTGTTTGTGCAGAAGCTTCTACACTTGGGAATATGTATCCTTATTATTCCAAGTGGGGAGCAAGTTTGTTAATGTCAGCAAATGGTTGTATTCGGCTCATTAGGATCACAATAGTTGATTGTGTTCCATAGCCGTGGTAGGATACAAATGCTAGCAAATCTTGGTTGAACACACCAGGTGGCTTGTGGGCTTTGCGCTGCCTTATATACATATGAACACATGGTTTTATGTTTCCCGAGTTTATAGATATAGATTTTAGATCCATAATTAAGTGTCCATTATCCTATTTGGGTCTTGAGATCAGTTATTATGTTTCTAGAAATATTCTAATATAAAAGGTGGAATATGATTGTTTCGGAATCTATTCTGCAACTTATACATGCTGTTTCGTGACCAGAGTCTAATGGTGCATGCCGTCTGACATATCAGCATATGCGACCCATGCCAGGTGCGCTGTTCCTTGCAAGTTGAAAAATGTTCAGTTCAGTACATATCCTTCTAGCATATCAAGGTAATCTTGTAATTGGAAGGAAAATGAATGAATATAATATTTACGGTAGCTTCAGGAGAAGTCAAGAAGGCAGATAACAGAAACGCTTCACTCTACAATACAACTAAACCTGTTTTAGGTCATAAAATTGAATACAATGCTTAGGATGGATTTGATTTAAGTTTAATGTGGTGATTGCCGAAAATTTATGATGCTTTATTATAATTTCATTCAGGAAGGAACAAACAAAAGGGAAAGCTCAATGGGCGAAAGGAACGGCCTTCTTTACGAACTTCTACTCATCCAACCCATGTGAAATAGCAGGTAATTCTAATGCTTTTCAAGTTGTTATTTTCTGATAAATGAGCTGGTCTCCGTTGTCATGAATAACATTAAAGCCTAATTATAAAATGTCTCAAGGAAGATCTATAAGATGCATACTTCATAAGCATAAGTACCCATGTGGGGATGATTCATGAGCTGTGCAAGCAAAATGCTGGAGGACTCTAGTTTAGTTGACAAATGATGAGGCACTTCTGCAGATAGTCTCGACTTGGGGATACCAACATGTCAGAAGAACAGGGCACATTGGAAATGATTGACATGATAGCATTACTGAAATGGGGTGCATTTGTCTTGCAAATGTTGGCAGACTTATCTTAACTTTGCTGATTTGCTAATTTGCCAACTTGATTGACACTGGATCATGGGAAAATTGAGAGGCAATTTGACAGTTATGGTGGACTTGACGAGCGCATACTTTTGCCTGTATCAAAAATTTCATGCCCATGCTTCACCCTCTAGATAACAATGCTATGGCCGATTTTATGACCATCAGATGTGAGTCAAAGTGCACGGCAAGTAAATCTATTATTGTGAGAGATGTAACGACCCCCTAATTTGCTTTATGCATTTTGCTTTATCCTTTCTACAAAATACTGATCAAACTCTTTTGAGTTGATAAGGATAGGCCATTGTTTCTTTTTGGAAGGACATGTTTTGGGCGACACGCTGTATGAGTTGTATCTTTCTCACAATTAATTTACATGCCTAGTGGCCACAAAGGGAGACGAGCCCACAAACAATTGTTTTGGAACTTTATTTGGCCCATTGCATGTTGTGATTTGTAACACAAGACGACACAAATCCATGCCATAAAACCTAGAGAGCAGCAATAGAATTTTATGGTACCAAGTCTTGAAGCAATTTGCATGCATTCAGCCTCATTTAAGCTTTATTGCTGTACCAGACGGAGACGCAGATGAAAAACTAAAATCTGTGGAGCCTAAGACCACCTATGGTCCACATTACGTCGCAACCAAACTCCTCAATTTGGAATTTCTTGCCACCTGATGCAGAACTGGTGTAGCAATTTATAAAGGCATAAGACAAGGCAGATTGTTAGAAGTCCAAGCCAGGTTTCCTATTCCATCTGTTTGGTCTCTAGCATTGATGCATAAGCGGAGTAAGACAGGTATTTGCTGATTCTTGGCAGGACTTAAGACGGTTATTCAGTGATAAAACGACATCACACCAAGATCAAGTTTTCTTGTTGAGGCTATCTTTGGAACATGTATTTGCTAATTTTTGGCAGTTCTTATGTGGGGCATTATGCACAGCATCAATGAGCTTTCGGCTGTGAATTTGCATCAGACAAATGGCCATCTACAATCTTAAGAGCTTCATTTCTTTCCATTCGTTAACAAATCTATAGGAAGTAGATACAGGTTTTTCTTTTGGCTCTTGCTTTGTACATAGAGCATGTTCCAAACATAAGTCTTTACAACCTGACTTTCAATTTGCTTTTTCACGATTTGTCTTTTTACGTCGTCGTTTTGGCATTATGTTGCTGTACCAATTTTCTTTTGTACTATGCATATCTTTTACATGTTAATTATTTTTTGCCGATTTTTTTCAGCCCAAGATTTTATTCAGTATTGCACATCTCAAAGTTTGAGTTATTTGAACTTGCATTATACAATCCTTACATCATATGTGGATGCCAGCAGGATGCCAGTATTGTACATTATGCATATTCGAGACATGTTACCTTTCTGTTAAGAAAGGGAAAAAGCAAAAACCAAAAATGGACTCCAATCTTTCACTCCATTGGCACTCTAGGTATTGTCGCATGATTGGCAGCCTAACCAGCAGAGGGCACTCCATATTGAAGTTGGGCTTGATATAAGGATTTCTAACAGGGTGTTGTTTTGTCTCCAACTTCAGCATCTAACAGACAAGGGAAGTTCCATTCAACTAACAGCAGTTCAGTTTAGTGCATCTGCTATGAGAAGTCCAACAATAGCATGTAGGGAAGTTACAGAAGTTTTTTGAACTGCATCTGAGAAATGTATGTAAAGTTTAGGTGTTGTTTTGTCTCCAACTTCAGCATCTAACAGACAAGGGAAGTTCCATTCAACTAACAGCGGTTCAGTTTAGTGCATCTGCTATGAGAAGTCCAGCAATAGCATGTGGGGAAGTTACAGAAGTTTTTTGAACTGCATTTGAGAAATGTATGTAAAGTTTAGGTCAGGTTTTTTTGGATGTTCAGTTGGTTGTAAGATCAGTTCCAAGGGTTGAACTGGAGAATAAAGGTATGATTGACAAGATTTTTTACAGAAGCATATTTTATAACCTGTTGGAGTGGAGCCTGTTTTTCAAGGGAAGGGATTATGGGAATGAGTAAGTAGAAAAGGAAGAGAGAGTGATTATTTCTTCTGAAGACCAATGGCCTATGAGACCAAGTGCATATAACATTTGAACCTGCGAAGAAGTCATGGACCTCCTGTTGTTTGATCTAATCAACTACAGCAAAACAATTGCAACAAACTTATGGGAATTTTGTTTAGAGAAGTTCCACCACCATTTCTGAGTGCACCTTTTGCGCTCTAATTTGCTTCACCATCTCTTGCATTTTGAGTTGCACTTTGTATGGAAATTTGTATAGAGAAGTTCCACCGCCATTCCTGATGTTGGGTGCACCTTTTGCTTTCTAATCTGCGTCACCGATTTCTTGTATTTTTGAGTTGCAGTTTCTCTTAATTTCCTTGGAAGTCATTGATGTTACTTCTTCATATGGAGAGACCTTATTTTCTTTTGAGTGGCCTCAATTATATTCTATCAGCTTGCCAGCATGTTTAAGAAGCCATTAAAGAGCTGATAGCAATGTTGAAACTTCAGATTAAGAAGTGAGAGTGAGATTTTAGGGCCACATGGATGTATCCTGCTGTGTGGATTGTAGAGGTGGCTCATTGGTCTCTATGCTTGTTCTTGGCCTCTTTCTTTGCATCTCCGATTCCTAAACTATCCACATACATTACGAGGAGTCAACATAGCAACGAGTACTAATTGAAGGTTGATCTTCTGGTGGTGTCACGAATACATAAGTGCGCAGAAATTCATGGGAGCTTAAATTTGTAATGAAGGAAATGTGCGACATAAAAGAAGAGCAGTAAATATATAGTGACGGAAACGTTTTTTACTTCCGGATACAAATCTGATATTCTGACATTCACTCCTATGACAACAAATTTATATTCTCATTGCTTGCTCCAACCAACCAAATCTTGACGACCCAAAGCAGAAACATGCAAGTTTGAAGTAACTGAAACATAACATTAAAACTACAATGCTATCCATTCATCATCTGCAGCCTCTACTTCTTACATATTCTTCCTCATCATCCTTATCCACTTTCTCATCTTTGTTTCAAAATTAGGTACACTGTCCATTATCTCCAGATTCTTTAAGAGCCTTTTAATAAAGACGATATTGTGGGCTCTTTTGTTGGAGAGGAGAAGAGTTAAAATATTATGAACTCCAATCTCATTTTTGAAAAGCTGAAGACCTAACAAAATTTTCCATTACTTTCCTTTGTAAGACTTAAATGATTACCTTGTAAGGCTTGTAAGGCAATCATGATGACGTTGTACCTGGACTGAGTCAAGCCTAGGTTAACTGGACTTGTGGACTCCTGCATAAATTAGTATTTAAAATAACCATTTATGTAGATTCACACTCGAAGATACATGCTTATGCTTATCCATAACAGCCCTACCAGAAAAGAGTCATTGTCCACATAACGTTTTTCCTCGTTATCATGTTTTGTTACTCTTGTAAGAACTTTCTCTTCTTCACTTCCTTGGGAGGATTCTCCAAAACAATTGTGGAAGGGAAAAAATACACCTTATTGTAGTTTAGAATTAGATAACCAACAAGGGGGTCTTCTAGTGGAGAAATTTCTAGCCGTCGGAGCCAGCCCACATGAGGAGGAGTTTCTATTGGAGAAAATTCTAGGTGTCAGAGCCAACCCATATGGAGAGGAGTTTCTAGCGGAGAAATTTCTAGGCTAGAAACTCCTCCCCCATGTGTTCTAATACAAAAACCCATATATTGCTTATTAGACTCAAGTAACTTTGTTTGAGCATTGACAAGGTTTGCACTCGAATTTGGGTCCTCTTCATCCGCCTTGCTATATCATGTGCCTTCATTCAAATTTAAAGTGGTTTCCATGGTGGTTTTCTGTGGACCTTGAGGTTTTTTCATTGAAGACTATCAGATTGGGGCGTTCTTGTGGAAGCCTTGTCTGGATGTCTTAGGCTTTTGCCTGATTTCCAAGTATTGCCACAAGATTTCTCAGCTGCTAGGTTAGACCTTGTTTTGTAGTGTTCTACAGCAGATGTTGATGATTCTTCTTGTTTTGTAGTGTTCTATAGTAGATGTCGGTGGCTTTATGGAAAAGGGACAGTTTTTTGTGCAGATCGACCTTGTCATCTAATCCACAAATTTCATATTCAAGGGGCTTGTGGGAAACCACCCTTACACCACCTTACTTAACATGGTATATTTTGTCTCAAATTTATATCTCCAGGGAGCAGGATCCTAGAAATGCATTTGGTTTATTGCATCAATGGTCGGGGATGATAAGGAGTAGCTAACGCCTTGGTCAGAGGACGTTATGGGAATAAAACTCAAGGGCGATATGGCCATGGCCAAAATGGCGAGGGCGTGTGCCACGCACGCTCGAACCATTTTGGCCATGGCCATATTGCCCGAGAATTTTATTCCCATTAACGCCCAAGGGCCAAGGCGTTATCTCCATTAACACTCTGCTCCGAGGGTGTTATGAACGTTCGTAATAATGCTCTAGGGCATTATGGGGCTTCGTGATAACGCACTAGGGCGTTAAGGCTGTTTTAGCCATAAAAACCAAGGAGCAGTGTGTTAAGGACTTTAGAATTGTAGTTTTTACATCCTACCAAGTGTTTTCTGCTCGGTTCATGCTCCAAGGTGTTTTCTTCTGTTGCCATGCTTTAGGAAAAAGAAAGGGCCATCAAGACACAGGTAAAAGGAAGATTTGGATGGATGGCAGCCGATTTGGTATTGCAAGAGACTTATGTACGTCATGTGAATATTTCGTCCTTCTGCGAGATTGTTTGCGTACAGTTTTCATGGCAAACAGTTTTCAGTTCATGAGTTGAACATGATCGTCCCCTGCACAAAAACTCCATGCACAAAAACTCCAACTAGTCTGTACCAAACTTTCAGGACAATTCAATCTTGGTAAGAACTACTTGCAGATGATCTTTGCACTCCGGCCTACTGCTGGCAGACGATCTCCTCTCGACTACTACTTCAATCAACTTCTCAATCGTCTACACAAACCGACATCCAGCCTTTGCGATTCTGTTTCTGAAACTGTATACCATGAACCAATCCAAAAAGACCTTGTACTGCTACATCCTGTTTTGCTTTTCCACAAACGGTTCAGGCCGGATTCACGCAAATGGCTTCAACCAATTTCTTCCGATCAAAAACACTATTTACAGAGTGCACTTTTACAACGTCCAGTCTTTTCTTTGTATTGTTAAATTTTCCCACTGACATGAATATCAGTTAGCAAGTGTTTCCAACAAGATAAATAAACCATAGGTCTTTTCAATGTTTACACACCCTAGACCATTGTCCATATGGCATGCAAACCACACACTTTCCCTTCATGCCATATTATCTAATACCAAGTATTACCTTGAATAGCATGAGCGTCTACCAAGTATTATCTTGAATCCATTAGAAATCCCAAGCATCTCTTTGAATAGTGCAAGCTTACGCTCTATCATTGCCTTGGTAAACAAGTCTGCTGCTTGATAAGAGGTCTCCACTCCAGATACTAGACACCGCATAACTAACTCATCTTTCGCAATGAGGTCCCTTATGAAATGAATATGTAATATTATATGTTTGGTCCTTTCATGATGCACAGGATTTTTAGCTATAGCAATAACTTAAAACTATCTGTCAAAAAGTATTGTAAGCTTAGACTAAGATATGTCTATCTCAGTTAATAGCCTTCTTACCTAAATGATCTCTTTAGCTCTTAAGAAAGAGGTTGCATATTCTGCTTCTGCAGATGACATGGCATCAAATGACTGCTTGTTACACCTGCACGATATTATGCCTCCTGCAAAAATCAAAGCATAACCATCGTAGATCGTCTAGCATCCAGATCTCTTGCCCAGCCAGTCTCCTGCCCAGCCAGCATCTGAATATGCAAATAAAGTTAAATTGTCAGAATTAAAGCAATTCCATGATCTTTGGTGCCTTTTAAATATCTCAAGCTTCTTTTGGCTGCAATCCAATGTCCCTTGCCTGTATTGTTGTTATATATGCTCAATAAGTTTACTACATAAGCAATATCGGGGCGCGTACTGTTGGCTACATAAAGTAAACAACCTATGAGTTCCCTGTATGGTATGTTTTCCATTTCTATTCTCTCAAGTTCAGATGATGGACATAAATCTCCTGAAATTTTATAGCCTGCTACAAGAGGAGTGTTCACTGGTTTTGCATTTTTCCGGCCGAACTTTTTTATCATATTTTCAATATTCTTTATTTGACAGAGCTTTAAGTGTTCCTATTCCTTATGTCGACTCATCTCAATACCCAAGAACTGCTTTAATTCTCAAAGGTCTGTCATCATAAATCTTCTCTTCAAAACCTCCTTGCATTTATTCAGATACTTCACACTATTTGCTGCCATTATACGGTCATTTGCATATAAAGCAATTATGCAAAAATCATCAACATCTTTGAGCATTTATAAATTCCCATCATTTTTTAAGTTTTTCAAACCTTTGTTCTCTCAGATACTTATCTATGCATTTATACCACTCTTTAGGTGCATGTCTTAGGCCATAAATTGCACGTTTTAATCTTCAAACCATATTAACTCCCAAATATCCTGGAGCTCGTTTCATATATATTTCTTCTTCTAAACTAGCATTTAAAAAAGCAGTTTACATCCATATGATGTACATCAAGTTTGAGTGCATTTGCTATAGCTAGAACAGGTCTTATGCTAGTCAACTTGACAATTGGAGAGTATGTTTCTTCGTAATTAATTCCTTTCTTTTGCGAGAAGCCTTGAGCAACTAATCTAGCTTTGTATCTTCTTGACCCATCAGCATTTGTTTTAATTTTACAAATCCGCTTATTTCCAACCAAATTCTTACCTGATGGGCACTTTATCAATTCATATATATCGGTATCTCTTTTTACATTGCCTTCAACCATTCAGATGCCTTTTCTGAGTCAATAACTGCTTCAAATGATATGGGAACATAAGGTTTAAACACAGCCATCAAAGAAGGAAATTTTCCTGGAGGTTGCCCAATTCTTCTAGTTTTTCCTGTGACATATCTCCCATACATTTCTGGATTATAATCTATACTTGTATCTCTAAGCTTTTCTACCTCCGTTTTCCTTTTTCGTTCACTTCACTTGTTTCTGCCAATTGTGCTCCATCTACGTCTCTAGTTTCCTCATCATCTGCTCTGCGCACATAATCTTCATTCTCCTCATCAGAATTAAGACCAATAGTCGTGTTGGCATTAGTATTATGAGCAATATGTTTCTCTGCCGTCCCTTTCTTTTCTGAAGTTTCTATTTAATGTCTATTTTTGTAAAATTTGCTCTCATCGAACACCACATCTACTATCTGAGGATGATACGCCGTACTCATCCAAAGCTTAGTCTGAATGGTTCCGATGAAGTCCTTTCAAAAAGTGCTAATGAACTTCGGATCTCTATCGAAGACGATCGCCCTGGGTTTCCATGCATTATCAAAATCTCCTTGGTGAAGAGCAAGGTCGTGTCTAAAGCTGTATCTATGGTTCGACATGGACAAAAGTGCGCCATCATAGATGGTTTGTCGACCACTACCATCAAAGCATCATGGCGCCTTGCTGTTCTTGGGAGTCCGGTGATAAAATTCGTAGTTATGACCTCTCACTTTGCATCCAGAATTCCTAATGGTTCAAGCTGACCTGGAATTCGAAGTTGCTCCGCTTTCGTTGTTGACATTGGCATCGCCCTGATGTAGTTGGCAATGTACTTTTTCATTCCAGGCCAATAATAGCTACTTCTTATCTCAAAGTAGGTTTTCATAAATCCTGCATGGCCTGCAATTGGGCTATTATGTGTATCATGGAGGATTAATTTCCTTACTCTCGATACTTTTGGTACACAAAGCTTATCTTTTGAAATATAAGAGAATCCGTTGCTTTTTTGTACCATTTGTAAGCTTCTCTTTCCTTATCTGTCCTTGCTTCCTTGCAAAGACTAGCCCATGTATCCTTGAACTCCCTGCTTTTTGAAAGCTCTTGCTCGATCTTCGTACTGAAGTCGCTCGACAAGGTGGAGATGGCATTGCAATGCACTCTAGTAACCAATGGGTGCCTTGAGAGTGGATCTGCTACGATATTGAGTTTTCTTGACTTATAGGTTATCTCAAGTCACATTCTTCTAGGGACTCCATCCATTGCCTTTGCCTTTAAGTTAAGCAAGGGTTACATAAAATTGTACCGAAGGCTTTGGTGGTCCGTGTCCATAGTGAAGGGTTTACCAAGCAAATAGTGCCTCTAGATTCTTAGTTCTCGCACAATCGCTAAGAGTTCCTGATCGTGGGTGGAGTAGTAATGCTCTGCTCCATCCATCTTCTTAGAGTCGTAGGTGTTCTTGCATCGGTGCTGCTTCGTTTGCTAACTTACTCGCATTCGTTGCCACTAACTTGCCCAGGTTTGGGTCTAGCAGGTTAAGTACAAGTGCTGTAGTTAGAGCTTCCTTGAGTCTCCTCAAAAAGAGGCTTGGACATTCTCTAATCAATGTTGGACCCAATCTTTTACTTTCTCATTCTTCATCAAGTGTGATAGTGGAGAGGCCCGCTTAGCAAAAATTCTTCACAACTGTCTATAATACCCTGCTAGCCTAAGAAATTCCCGACCTCATGGACGTTCGTTGGTGCTGGCCAATCCATGATGGCTTCGATCTTTGCGGGATCGGTGGTAAGAATCCCTCCGCTCAGAATATGTGGCTCTAGTTTGGCGCAGAGTCTATGTCGTAAAGACTCTTCTCAGGTGTCCCACATGTTCCTCCCTGGACTTGCTAAAGATCAGCATGTCATCGAAGGAGATGATGACAAACTCGTCCTTCTTCATTAAGAAGATAGTGGGTGCCTCGAAGCGTGATGCACTTAACTGCATAAACCTGAGCTCTAACAACTCTCCTAGTTGTTTTTTAAGCTTTGCTAGCTCTCTGATGCTTTATCTGTTGGCTTTGCATCTGTTGTAACTGTAATTTCACCTTCAATACCCTTACAAGGTGGAAGTTGTTGAATCTCTTTTGAAGGAGATCATAAAAAAAAACTCTTCAGTTACCTTAAAATTGTTCTAGGTAACTAATTACACTAGCTTCCTCCTTATGCTTGCAGTTGGGGTCGACGACTTCTAGCTTAAGGGTATAGGCGACCTTACCTTTCATAACTTTCTTATTTAACTTCGCGGCTCATATGCACCGCCTTCCAAAATAAATCTTCTTAGCTCTTACCCAAAGTCCATTTTTCATTCGATCCTGCGGTTGAATTTTTCGCTTGTTGCAGTAGACCCTTGATTTAGCCCTCTTCAACTACTCCCTTCTGACTATGAGATCATATTTGCCAATGTTGATGACCTCGGCACTTATGCAACTTAGCTCTGTCTAGAAGATGTCGTTGACTCTTGTTTCTTTGGTGCTGAACTGCTCTGGCCACAAGGTGTTTGTCGCTAAGACTTTTCCTCTGGTCACAAAAGAGTATGCAATTAAATAATTATTCTTGCTGTACATCTAATCTATACTCTAGAATTTCCCCCTTTCTTGCTCTTATTCTATGCCAAAGAAATTCCTTGGTTGCCAATTCTAAGCTTGTTGTTGATTTCCTGGGGGCTCGCGAGCTTAGCTTGCAAAACATTATTCACACTTTTTTTATGTAATATAATAATATACTATAAGATGAGTTGCTATGAAAAATATTGCAATTTAAAGAGGCAAGGCATCTCTAGTTACAATATTAGCGGTTGATCTTTATGTATATTAAAGCATAAAATACAAAGTAGTACATTAGTTAAGGTTATAAAAACCTTTCTATACATAATTTATAGATCTTTAAATACAAGAGAAAAGATCAAAAGAGGTGTCCAATGTCGTTGAGCTGAAGATGTTTCCCAATGTTCCTAAGAATCTTGCATGTTGGACCTCCTCCTAAAGTTGTAGGCATCTACGGAACTGGAAGTTTCGATGTTGTTGTTGTTATTACTATTGATGGTGTATCCGACATGCGACCTTGTGCAAAATCCAAGAAGCATAGAACTACTGATCTATAAAATAAATGGATGTGATCAGTGTTTCCTCTAATCCTGGCATGCTTGGGGAGCCAGTTAGAGCAATAAGTTAGCTGACAGTCTTTTTCCCTTTGGCTAATTTCTTTTTGGAAGGTCACTATTTGTCCTTGTATAATTGCTAGAAGACAATCCTTGAGCGGCCTTTGACCTCGCTAGATGCTTCATCGTAATTCTTAGGAGCAACAAGTTGTTGTGGTTTCTCTGTATTGTGGAGTGACCAGGGTGGCTTCTGTTCTCCCTCAAAAATTCCTCCAAGGTACAATAACTTGGTAACTCCCCTAATTAACTCTATCTAATAACATATACCTTAAAAAAAATTCACTTAATTTTTATTTATGGCGAATTGTGCGACCTGGTCCATGCCTCGTGCGGGGGGGTCTGCTTAACCAAGCAGGGGAAGTCCCGAGCGGAGTGATCCGAGTGGACTCCCCTAGAAAAATTTTGACCTAAAAAAATGTTTTGTATAGAATTTCTTTAAGTTATCTAATTACTCTATTTTTTGTGATAACAAAATTTCTACTTACTCAGTATGCTCCATTATTTCATTTTGTATTTGCTGGGGTCTTCAGGACAATGGTTTGCCCTAAGATTTGAAGGGCGTAGAGTATGAGAATTCGTATGTTTTTGAGCATTTGAGCTGCTTGTCAGTCGAATTCTTTCTCAGCCTATGGTTTGAACGCGGCAGCCAGTGAATTTCCTATGGTTCCAGAATGGAAGGCCCTGGTTTGGAGGGGAA
>JAANSK020197764.1:0-24608 GCA_011763485.2 Isoetes engelmannii
AAAAAAAGAATTATATGTGGGCGATTGTACCTCGTAAAAATGCAAAATTGATCCTACTAATCTGTCAAATCTTAATTCAAAAAATTTGAAATAAAATAGCCCGTTTGCGATTAATCGTCCTTAATTTTGACCCTGGTTGGAGATCAATTTTATTACAGAAATGAGATTCATATCATTGGTCTTCACCAGCAACTACAGAGTGGCATATCCTGCCTTAGTGCACAGCATAGCGAGTATGGTGATAAAGTTGCAATCAGTGTGGTTGCTTCAGGGGGATATGAAGATGACAAGGATACTGGAGATGTTTTAACTTACACAGGCCAAGGAGGCAATGATTACCGCTCAGGAAGACGCCAAACTGCTAATCAGGAGCTGCTCAGAGGGAATTTGGGTATGGTGAACAGTTATAATCATCAACTGCCCATTAGAGTTATAAGAGGATACCCTGATAAGAAAAGTCCATCAGCAAACATTTACAGTTATGATGGTCTTTACAGGATCAGAAAGTTTTGGATAGACAAAGGGGCTGCAGGTTTTAAAGTCTACCAATTCGAGCTTGTGAGGCTACCAGGACAGCAGGAGTTGGGTTCTAAGCTTACAGTGTTTGCTGCGAAGTTGAAGAGGCAGCCTTCAATTCGACTAGACGTGGTAAAGAGAGATTTATCAAGTGGGAAAGAGCTTCTGCCAATCCCTGTGGTGAATCCTTATGGTAAGGATCTGCCCTCTGATTTCAAATATGTTTGCAATATGGTATTACCACGAAACATTTTGTTGGGTAAGAAGCCTCCAAAACTTAAAGGCTGCAGATGCAAAGGCCGCTGTTGGGACTTTGCAGCATGTGAATGTATTAGGAAAAATGGTGGGATGCCATATACTCATGATGGAGCGCTGGTTGAAACCGAAAGCATAATATTTGAATGTGGGCCAGACTGTGGGTGTCCAGAGACTTGCTACAACAGAGTCAGCCAAAAGGGTGGAATTGGAAAGTTTAATTTGGAAGTCTTCAAGACCAAACAAAAAGGATGGGGAGTCAGATCATGGGACACCATACCTGCAGGGAGTTTTATATGTGAATATTTGGGGGAATTGCTGGATTCTGATGAGGCAGAAAAGAGGGTCGGAAGGGACATGTATTTGTTTGATATTGACTGCATTAAGGGCAACCAGGATAGAGGTGTAGATATCTCCTGTTTCTTTGAAGATCAAAATCCCAGCATTCCTAACACTAACAGCCATGAGGAGTTTCATGATACGCATATGTCTGTTGATGCAGCTGCATATGGAAACGTAGCCAGATTCATAAACCATAGCTGCAACCCTAATGTTTTTGTGCAGTGTGTATTTTGGGACCATGAAGATGTTAGGCGTCCTCATCTTATGATATATGCCATGGACAACATCAAACCTTTCACAGAGTTCTGTTATGACTATAATTACACCATTGGTAGTGTGCGGTACCCTGATGGCAGAGAAAAGGTTAAACTGTGCCATTGTGGAGCTCAAAACTGCAGGGGCAGGCTGTATTGACGATTTCTGTGCATATCTACTAATCACGGGCTATTTTGATCGCTCTTTTCTGACCACTTACACTTCTTCATGTCTGTGCTTCAGCTCTTCTCAAGCTTGATTTTTTCTGGGGTTGTGAGTACAAGGAAGGATCTGTTATAGGTGAAGGATATCTGGTGCACAACTTTCAGTATATCAGATTGTGTTCTTTATCTGTTTCTATTGCAAAAGCGAGAGAATCGTGGGTCATGTCAATTTCAAGGCTCATGATGTTACCAGTAAATTTTCATGACCTTACCATATAGTATCTAATGTTCATCCATGCTAGAAGGCAGTACCAGATTGTCAGCCCTTATAACAAACATTCTCAATCATGCATTGTATTGAAAGGAGAATTGGAAGCACTTCTGAAGAAGCATTTTTTGTATACTGCTCTTCAAAGCTAAAATACACCTCCACACATCAGGTTCGAGTTAAAGGAACCAATTTTTTTTGTCTTTTGGAATGCGAGAACCTGCCATTGTCTCTTGCCAATTTGTCTATGCAGATGTGGCCCAATGATTAAAAAATCATTCATACATGTGGAATTCTTTTTCTTGTCAATTTGTCTTAAACTTGTGTGGATGAAATTGCCATAATAATAATCGATTGAATGCTTATATGTGGTCGGTGCACTTTTACATGAATCCATTGGAAAATGATTGACAATGTAGTTGAACTAAACCTTACCTAGAAAAGAGTTATGATGCATTAGTGAACCTCACACTTTATTGGCCAGCGCAATTCTCTCGAGAGAATCTTTGTGCTCGCGCGAGAGAATCACGTGATTCTCTTGAGCTAATCACAGTGACGTAGCATCTAGGTGAAAGTGTTTTTTTTTGCATATTTCTTCCCCTGATCCCTTGTTATGTGCACTTGCAGATTCGGCAGGTCTACCTGAGCGCGTGTCTAACTCCGCGCACTTCATGAGTGTTGAAGATGCTTGTGTATAATACACAGATATAGAGAATAACTCTGAATGCAAAATGAGCAGATTCAGGAGAGCAATTAGGGTTAGGCACAATTGCTTAAATTCTGCAGTACGTTGACAGCATGATTCCTAAGGCAAGGGCTTTGGTCACCGGGGACGGCTTTGAGAATAGAGGTAAGCGGTCTGATTGAAATTTTTGTGCCATCATTCGATTTGGGTTGGGGCCACACTTCCTTCGTTTTTTGTGTTGGTACATTTTCTTAATGTTTCTACAGAAAAAGAATTTGATTTATTTGCCGATTCTTAATACGAGTGGCTTGGATTATAATAAATTGATATCAAGCATTTGATATCTTTACTAAATGCAATGGTTCTTTTTGAATCAACATGTTACTGTCTATTTTCTGTTTGAAATAAGCATGCATATACGTTGATAAGCAGCTCCTATGTTGGTTCTATTCTTTGCTACTCCATAATTTATGTGACCAGGTTTTATTTAACTTGAAAATACACAATACAACTACAAATCCAAAAAAAATTAACATCTACCTAACGAAAATTAAAAACCTTTGTTTCGTACAATAGAAGCTATTTTCCAAAAAAAGAGTTAACATCTATAAAAAAAATAAATTCTAAAACCTTTGTTTTGGTGTGTTATGGGGGATTTGTTTCCTTCAATAGTTCATATGACATAAAAACACATGCTTTTTGCCTTTTTATTTTTTTGGATTGCCCCCCGTTAAAGGGGCAATTCGTTAGGTAGAGGGTGGGTTCTGGGCATCTTGCGGCATATGCTAGCATATCTCTATAATTTTTAGTTTTTTTCCCGGCAGTGGAAGGGTTTTTGGAATTTATTTAAGATGAAATAACCAAAGGTTTTTTGGGTTCTTGACACCGAAACTTTTTGGACCCACCGAATTTTTGCCGAAAAGTCATTTTACAATAATATTTTAAAAAGCAAGCTCCCAATGGTTTGATTTTAGGCTAAACGTGTTATTTTAGGTGCTAAATTTTTTAGATTCTAATTGCCATGCCAATCATAGTGCACCATAGAATTAGCTACTCTATGATTGGTTATCCATGATTGGAGGAGATTAATATAAGATGTGCTAATCTAAGTTTGATGGTTTACAATACCCAGAGCCAATAATAGATGACTGGATGAGAATAGATCCTAGGGGTCTAAGGACATGGCTTGGGATCAATAAGCATCATTGATTGTCTTACGAATATTGATTGCATCATAGTTGAGAGAAACTAGAGAGAGAATACATATAGAGAGACTAGAGAGATAATAGAGAGAGAAATTAGAGAGAGACACTAAAGAGAGAAAGACAAGCTTAGTTTTGCTTTGTTTTGTTTTGTTACATTGTATTGTATATGTATGTTGTTCGTTTGCCCATGGCATTTTGGGGGCAATCTGTAGTGCTTTGCACCTAACAACTTCTTCCATAACACACTAAAACAAAGATTTTAAAAATTCTTTCCATAACTATCTGGGGTGGGAATGTAGACATGATGTGGTGAAAATTGCATGGTCCAAATGCACTAGGCTAAAATTTGTTGATGGCTTGGGTTATAATAGACTCCCATTTACAAAGTAAGATTATGGTTTCTAAGTTCATCTAGAGGATGCTTAAGGATATGGCTTATACACTTGGATTGCAGTTGGTGAACCAGTCGCTTGCACATTCTATTCCTTTTCAGAAGCTTCACTAAAACCTCTTCCTCCTTGGTGTTTCTTTTATCAGCTACGCTCATTTTTCTAATGCCCTCACTGTTTTGAAACGTAGGTTGGAGCCCTGGGAGACAGTACGTACTTTCTTCTATTTTTCATCTTTTGAGTTTCTTTGTTGGTGGTCATTAGTAGAAGGCCTATTTTCCATTGGGCTTGGTCGTTTCAAGGATTTGCAGGCCAGTTCAAGGTCGATTCTTCAATATGTGCAAACGTTTTCTCAAGTTAGGTATTGCCCCTTTGCTGGTATCAGTTGCAACCCAAAACAGCGGAGATGCTGGTGCAAGCCATTCCAAATAAGCAATCTTGTTCTTCTACCCTCTTTTTCTACATTATGCCTTTGTCATAATTTTTTTGCCTTTGTGTATGTCCTGAATAGAAAGCTTATTGTGGAGTTAACTAAGCAGAGGTCTTAAGTTAACAGATGAGATTATGATCTTTCGTATATTTTACCAATAACTCAGGCACATGATTGTAGCATGCCAGTAGAATTGCTCCTCTCTTCTTGACATATGCATCTACCAGCAGCAAGCAAAGGCTTCAAAAGCATCCCTTGTTTTGATGGGTCTGATAATGCATCGATATCATTTATCTGACGGGCAAAGGGCATAGCTTCAATATACAGAATTGCTCTATTTATCATGGATTGAACCGGTTATTCATCTTCTATTATAACTTCATTCCTGGCCTGTGTCTTGTATAGTGTTGCTACCTAACGATGCAAATGAATCAATGAATAATGGTGATCTGGCCGGCAAGAACAGGGCTGCAAATCCAGGTATGCCATGTGGTTTGCCTTGTTTCAATCAATAAACATCTCTGCTTTTCTCTTGGTTATTTAAAATCCTGATTAGCCATGTGAATCGGCAGCATTGCTTGAAGTTTCTTTTTCTTCAAGTCGGCAGCATGGGGTAGATAACGTCCTCCTACGAGGCATTATGGGCCAGGAAAATGGTTGAGTGGCCATGTGGCCAGGAAATCCTGAGGCCATACGGCAGTACGGCCGAGGAATTTCCTGGCCATGAGGCCATTTTCATGACCCATAATGCCGAGTAGGAGGACGTAATCGGCCTTAACGTAGTGGGTCGAGTCCTTTTGCAAAAATCGTAGCGCGGCTATGGCGATGGCGAGTTTGTGACCAACGGCGAGTATGTGAGCAAATCTGAATGTTTCCTTTGATTTTTCTGCATCTAACTTCATCTTTTCTTGCTGTATAATGCGATTTTTGTTCTTGTTTCAGGGATAATCCATCGTTTGACCTTGGATTATCACAAAGCTTGATTCCAAATCCCAATATCGTCACAATGCCAGCCAAGAATCATCCTATAAAGCATGTACACATTCTATTGTTTATGTTTTCTTTGTTGTATATTTAGGTTCTCCCAACATCCATCAAAGAACAGGCCATTAAACATGAAGAATTGTAAGCCGAGCGATAGGAGAAGGCCTGTTGAAGTATATGCACATATCAATCCTGATTTTTATGAGACATTCAGGCTATACTTCTCTCACATGCCACCTCCGGAGGACGATGAAGATTTTATGGAAAGACATTTGTTGTTATCAACGATCACAAGGCCAAGGACTGATGTATGGTATCAAATTCAGAATCTTGGTATTCATAAACTTGCTAACTTCGAAGGTGGCATCTTCAATTCTTGGTAATTCTTTTTTTATTTGTTATATTCCTTGCTTTTGCCAATTTGAATGATTGATTCAAGTCTGCTTTCAGGTGTCAAAGTGAAGAACATGACTTTCCATCATTTCGTTGTCACTAAGGAGAGAGAGCAAGGTTGCCCAGATGATACGCTGGTCAATCTTACAGGCCATAAGAGAATAATTACTTTGAAAAACTATGATCACAGTGGCAAATTAGAAATGATGGCCATACAAGCTAGTTTAATGCATGGAGAAAACCGTTCTTACGATGAGATCTTACATGAAACAAAAAAAGAGTTAAGTGTCAATAATCTGCATCTCTGTTCTATTTCTCTCTACTTCTCTCTCTTCTTGTTTATGTTCTATTTCTCTCTTCTTTGACACTTTTTTTCTTTTTATTGTAGAAGCTCAAAGTATATTGAGGGCAACATCTTCTGCTGAAGCACAAGTTGTTGGGCCTCCCACAAGATCACCACAAGTTGTTGGACCTGGGGGGCCAAACAGTCCAACAGTAAATGCAGCATCAAACATTATACCTGCGGTGCCAAACAGTCCAGTTGCACCTGAAGCTGCTTCGATATCTGCGTCAAATAGGAATTCAAGTACAGTCATGAATTTTTACAATTGTAACTTTCCAACATGTTAGATTATTTGGGTTTTTGTATGTTCTGTTTTGTTAAAGTTCTAATATTTTGTTTTGTGTTGTTCCATAGCATCATTTGGATGAAAAACTTCTGGATGTTTTTTTAAAGAGATGCCAATGGTAAAAACTTCTGCAACAACATATTTTTGCTGCAATAATACAAAGCTTTTTGCTGCATTACATGGACAGATTTGGTACAGATTTGCTTGCATATATACGCAGGTTTTTGTTGTACAGATTTGATGTAAATCCTGTTGTAATGGATATGTAATTTTGTTGTAAATTGATTCGCAAATCTTGCTGTCAATTGGTTATGTAAATTTGTGTAAATCCTGATCTAAATGGATTATGTAAATGGGTTATGTTCCTGCTGTAAATTTACTCCTGATTTGATATAAATTTTTGCTGTAAATTCTTTACGTTATGACCACAACATGCTTGTTATGACTTGTTTGATGTAAATCCTATTGTAATGGATATGTAATTTTGTTGTAAATTGATTCGCAAATCTTGCTGTCAATTGGTTATGTAAATTTGTGTAAATCCTGATCTAAATGGATTATGTAAATAGGTTATGTTCCTGCTGTAAATTTACTCCTGATTTGATATAAATTTCTGCTGTAAATTCTTTACGTTATGACCACAACATGCTTGTTATGGCCATAACAAATCATGCTACTGGATATAGCATTAAAAATTGAATAGCCCAAATTGAAACCTAGGACAAAAGGATGAGGCCCAGTATGTTAAGGAAGTTTAGGTTTTTCTACCTTTGATATAATCATGCCATAGCTTGAACTCTATTCCAGCCCTGAAATTGAGAATCGCTAAGGGCCATTTTCGATGAGCGTAAAACCTCCAGGTTTTTTGGAGGTTAGAAAAAAAACATATGGGGTTCCTATGAATGCCTGATTGAGAGGAACTCACCTGATTTTGAAGTATTCACCTTTTATTTCTGAATGCCAAGGTCTACACCTCTTTTTGTCTTCTTGTATAGCTCCGTTTGTCTTCTTGTAATGTGGAACGACAACAAAGAAGGTATTCTGGCTGTGGCAAGGCAACTGGGAGCGCCGTTAGGCGCGACCGGTTGACCTGCCACAGCCAGAATGCCTGAGCTGTTGCGGTTGGCCAGGGTTAAAGACAATTACTTGTTGCAGCTGAAGAAGCTACCGGATGCAAGAATGACGACCCTGTTGCAATTCTTGATAAGAATATCTGCCACATGGCAGCAAGGGATCGCTCCAAAATCATGAATGATGGCCCCCTTTGCTTGATGTAGGTCTGATTGTATGCTACATACCAGAGGATAACAAAGCATGAGATTTGAGATCCATGGGAATGGAGCAAGTTCGGGCTTGAGGTAGAACTCACCAAAACCTTGAGAAATTTTAGGTTGGATGCCTCATGGGAAGCCGCCGTAAGAATGAATTGCAGGCTTTTGTCCTGGCCCAGCTCTAGTATTTTCTTCTCCCATTCATCCTTCGGCCGTCTATTTTTTCTCCTATTGTCTATTTGCCATTTCATGCCTTTGCGGGTCGTTATCTTCATTTGCTGCTTCTTGCCACAATAGTAAGGCAGATATTTAATTACTTGGTGAAAGTGAGAGCCCATCCCCATTACTGCCTGCCTTTGTTTCTTTGCATTTGCCATATCATCAATTTGAAGGCGCTCAAAGATAGAACATTTCCATTGAAAGCCCTCCACTTTCTCCAACTAGAGGACAAAAATGGAGCAAGAGGACAAAATATATGATTACTACCTCTCTAGAAGACAAAAAGATCTTGCTAGAGGACAAACCCATTTCTGAATTGGGGAATTCAGAAGTGCTCCGGTACTTTTGAGTTTTTTTAACTACCTCTGCCACGGAGGATAAAATTGGGTTGGAGAAACGCAAATAATGGCAAAAAACTTCTGTCTCCACATGCCACGAAGCAAAGGCAAGGCTTCATAGCTCTCTAATGGGGATGCGCCCTGATAAATACTTAAAAAGACAAGACCATTTCAATTCCAAGTGGTGTGGTATATTGCTTATGATATAATGTCATGGCTCAAATATTGGTTGCTACTACTTGACCTACATAAAGGCATTTTCACTCTTTTTCTCTATACCATTTGTTGCTTTTTGCTCGAAATGTGTGTATGCTCATTAACAATTGCTTTTCTATCGAACTTTAACTTGCAAAGTATGTGGCCTTCTATGGTTAATTACTTATTTTCTAGCCAACTTAGCACTTTCCCTATTTATATAAACACATTCTAGCTTTTCTTGCTCTTGGCCCTTGCTTAATTGGATTACATTGCTTTTTCTTTCTGCCTCTTTTTCAATATTCTTGTCGGTGTTTCTCCATAGAAGTTCTAGAAATAGCATTTTTCTTCGTTTCGTCGAATAGAAGGAAAACAAAGCTTTAGAACTATGGAGGTAGTTTAGAGTTAGTTCTTTTCCTCTTCTAGCTCCCTATTTAGGTATTTTCACGTCCCTTTTCTTCCTTATTAGCTCTCATTACATCTCCCTTCCTTCTTCCTATGGTCCTACCTCCCCCCCCCCTCTTTCCCTACCTTTCTTTCAATTGTATACCTTATTTGTAAACTAACAACTAGTTGGAGGCCCTGATGCCTAGTTGAAGGCCTTTGTGCCTAGTTGGAGGCCCTCGTGCCCACATGGAGGCCCCAGTATCTGGTTGAGTCTCCCGTGTCTACATGGAGGCCCTAGTACCTGGATGGAGGCCTCCATGCCTTGGTTGGAGGCCCTCGTGCCTGCATGGAGGCCCCAGTATCTGGTTGAGGCTCCCGTTTCTAGATGGAGGCCCTAGTGCCTGGATGGAGACCTTCATGCCTTGGTTGGAGGCCCTCGTGCCTGGATAAGCCTTAGTGGCTTTTGGTTCCGCTTTTGTGTGTATGCAAGGTTATAGTTGATGAGCGCATTCTTTAAGCTTGGCATTTTGGATGAAGGTGTTAGATTCAAGACACAAGATGAAGATCACTAGACAAGGCAATTCAAACATGTTTCATCTTTGGCAACTTCATTGCTATAATATATTTTTTCACGCAACAAGGCTAGTCAGCATGAGGGTATACAGTCTATTATGACTTTTGACCCTAGCATAGGTTAGTGATCCCATTATTGTCAGGGTTTTTCCTCGAAAACCTGAAAGGGCGAGGTTTTTTAATCCCGGCCATAATAGTTTCACTAACTTGCTATCAATATGTATTTCTTTTTTCGGTTATGAAGGAGATGCCCATGAGGAGCATTAGCTTTCGTCTGTGTTTCTTCGTAGTAATTCTACAAATAGAATATTTTCAATACTGCTATTGGTTCAAAATATATATTCTAGCGATTAATCCTCTAAAAATGGCATCCTATATCAAAGTTAATATGTGCCCATTTGTATAATGTGGGGGCATTTAAATAATTTTCCTTAAATTCTAATGTATTTGAGGGGCATTTTAGTAATTTCGTATGAAATTAAAAGACATCTAGGTAAATATGCTATAATATAGTGGTAATGTATTGACCAAGAGCATTTTAAAAAACAATTAAAATACAAGGGTTATTTTGGTAAAATGTGCAAAGTATAAAGGCAGGTAACTACAAGCAATAATCCAACGAGTCGGGCTTTTCTTGAGCCGTTCGTTTGCTTCCCTTTACATAAGAGTTTCTCCAAGACTTTCGTTCTGTGCTGCCCTTTATATAAGTTGTTTAAATATATAGATCAAGATACACTTTGTTGTTTGAATCACTTGTTCCAAGACTTCAGGAAATTATAGCAGATGGACCATATGAATCTGCATATTTTTCCTGTTTTTAGTATCTAATCGTACAATTGGCTGGTATACTTTGGTTTCTACTGATGGAGGACTATTTTTCTGCAATCCCTCAAAAACCACGAAAAAGTGAGAGGGAGACTGTATTTACACTCCCAAAATAATATCATCAAAACTGATATCTCTAGATTTCCAGCATGTAAGGGACTGGATCCGATACTTGTAGACACACATGCCCTCCCGAGTGAAATCCAGGTCACATTCAGATTCGCCTCTCAAAATTCAACCCATGCCTGTAACATAGATTACTCAATCAAAAACTGGTTATCCGAGGTCTCATGATAAGCTGGCAGCATCTCAGGGAACATTCCATGTGCGGCTTCCCAACAGTAGAATACAATAACCTTTCAACCAAGTCTTGGAACAATATCTGTCATTTATTTAAAATTGCAGATATAGAGACTTATCTTTTTATCTCTGCACTTGCTATCAGCCTTTACTTTATAAGGCCTTCAGAGTACTTTTTCTGCAAAATCAACCATCAAAGACTACATTACTAAGACCATAAAATATGTACGTAATTCCCAATTTAATTTCAAAATTTCCAGCCATCAAGAGAATTCAACTATTAATTGGATCGTGCAAACCAGACAAATATCCTACCTGGTACTGAAGGCAAAAAACTAACTTAAATTACACTAGAGAGCCAATGCATGAAATCTCTACAGCCTTTTAGACAAAGTACAATAATACATCAACAGTCTGACCTTGGCCTGTTCTTCGCAGAACTTCACCACTTCAAGAACGTTGGCTGGTCGTCCTTGTACTAATGCAAATGCCCACAACAATAGTTTTCTTGGTGTGCTGAGGTCAAGAAGCTCTAATCCAGCATTAGGCATTTCACTAACACTTCCAGTAGACAAACTGCCAGTTGTGATATATACATTTATCCCATCAGGAAAAGCTCCTGATGAACTATCCCGGTAGAAAACATGAGCTGAACGGAGTAATGATGCTGCCCTATCTGCATGTTCTGCACTTGCTTGCATAACTGGTACCGCTTTCATATTCATGATAGACCCAGATGACATCAAACTTTTAGCAGATGCATCCGCTTTCCCCTTTTCAGAAATGCAGGAAGCTAAATCGTCATCATAAGAACTTTTTAAAAACCTTTCATAGTCCAAGTCAATAATTAAATGAGGTGATGGGTCAGACTTAGGAAGAGAGGCAGAAGAGCTTTCGCTAGTCAATTGAGATAAGGATGAACAAAGTGTCCTGCACCATGATAACAATGCATGCTTACAGATTTGCAAGAAGTGTGGGCTCGATAATCTGGAACTCTTTCCCCGTTTCCTCATTCTCTCATTGACTTGCTCAAGGGCATCTATACGACATTCACTTTCCAACACATCCAGATATCGATGAATATAACTGGAAAAATAGCATGCATTTACTACTAGGTTAAAAGGAATTGAAATACATGACGTACATAGACTGGAAATCTATCATTTAAAACAATACTGGTCCTATATGTGGTTCAAATTTGGTTTTTGTGAACAATGAATTCCGCCCTGTGGAAAGGCCATGCAGAATTTACCTGTATAAAGTAGTCTCTCTTGAACCGCAGTTACTGGATTCATCGGGATCCGGCCAAGATGCCCCATGATCCATAAAAATATTGAACATCTTCTCAAGGAGGGATTGCACGGGCATAGTACACAGCCTTCCTTCTCCTGTAATAGCTGTTCCTAGAGCATCTATATATTTTCCAAAAGCTACGCCTGTGATATCTTCTAAACAAATAGAGAACTGTGGAAAAAGGCACACTATTATGATTATCTTAATGAAGTGACTTCATATGCATTAAAGAAAAATGATCTTACTTTCTTGTCCCCACGTAATGATGTATAAGCACGTTCTAAAGTAATAATATCGCCCGACTTCTGGCATAAGTCGATATAAAATAATAGGTATTTTCTAACACAAGTAATGAATTTACGAGAGCTTTCCGGCAAACCTAACTCCAAAATGCGCTTGCCACTTGTTCCTCCACCAGGTTTTCGCCTGTACAAAACATAATGGTTGTTACATTGCAACATACATCATTGCAGTTGCGAACTCATCAAAACATGCATCGTTCTTCCTGCAAAAACAGAAAACCAACCTGTTTTTCTTTACAACACCATCGAGTTCCCACATATTGATAGTAAAGGATGATCGACTTGACTTGAAACAAAAGGAAAGCTCATCTTTTGCTTTTTCTATGTCCTGATCATTTGGTCGCAGAAATAGTCCCTTTGCAATCCCAAATCGAGCTTTATGGAAGTGCTTCAGCTCTCCGTCAACACAAGCCTGCAGTGCTGCCATTGAGTCTTCAAAGAGCAATTTCCAAATTTCGTGAATTTTGTTACGGTACTCATCCTCATCCTTCTTTGGAGAAGAACCCCGCTCACCAACACATTCAAGGCTCTCAAACATGGGGCCCAGCCGTTCTTTCAAGGAAGGACTATAACAATGCTCTGCCACAACCTACAGAACGAAGGGCCTAGAAGGTTCATAATGGAACTAATACAGCATATCAGTAATGAAATAAGGGAGCAACAAGTGGGCAACCCGAAGTTGGTCTATGTCATGTGAATGGTTTCCACAAAGAACTTTCATTCTCGAACGATGAAGCCGATAAATGGGATCGACAACTGACTGGTTCATTTCAAGTGCTTTTGCATAATAAGAAAGGGCTTCTTGAACTGATCTTCCCAACTTCTCAGAAAGTTTTCCGAGATAGAAAAGGTGAGTCCAATCTGGCCTGCATTCACTCTTGATGAGTCCATTTCTTGTCTTTTATAAATGCACGTACACGAGTTTTACCTGTGGGCAAAAGCTTGCCTAAAGTGTTCAAATGCACTTTGACATGTGGATGTCCACATGGCATCATGCCTTGGTGTATGATGTCGCTGGTCATATGATGGGACCACATTCTGAATTGAGTCATAGTAAACAAGGGCAAGTAACTCATGCACTTGACACTGCACTTCAAGATGGCAAACGTTAAAAGACTAAGATAAACTATCCACTAAATCTATGGCGTGATACTTTCAGAAATAGTTAGCGACCTCAGAATTTTATCGAGTACTTTTATGTGCAGAAGGCCAGAAAGAATTACTGCCATCACTTTCAATGACAACAAGATTAGAGAGAAGCACTTTACTGCCTCAGATATTCCTGTAGACATCTTTCAGCAGACAGAACTAAAACCTATAGCTAGATTGGAAACAGCATTGGCCACAATACCAGCTTGCACCTGAGTCCTTACGCAAGGTTATTCTTCTTTAAATTCAGGCTTGGAAACCATTTTTATGATTCAAGGGCTGCAATATTGGTCGTGCAATTTCCCATTTATGGCTTGAGGAAAAATGGAATCAGCTCAGACTCCTCTCATTGAAGAAGGACAATGAAGCTGGCTGACAAAACATGCAATGACAATCAATGTTGAAAATCTAAGCATCTAAGCAGGGGACCACGCTGCCAGCAAAGTGCCTGCATTTAGATGAGCACCAGCTATGCCTTGATATGAATAGTCCTGACATCAATGCCCACAATGACGATCAATGCAGAAGACTTACGTGCCTAAGCAGGGAAGCAATGCTTGCTTTAGATATACCTGTTGGGCTTCAGTATTTGCAAGTGCTAAGCTCATGAGTAGACACCGCCTTGTTCTCCTACGGCTGTTAACTAGTCTGGATGTATATCTTTCATTCTTTCGCCATTCCAAAGAATTAACATTTTTGCTGCCATCATTGAGCATTAAGTCTACTTCCTGCAAAATGTACGAGGAAATTAGACCATGAAATGGATAAATAAATATGCAAGTATATACAAAAAATGAAGCACCTCGTCATATATGCTGGCAAGCCTGAACCAACTCTCAAACCGTAGTGGATTGTATATGAGGTCATATTTATACAATTTGGCATTCTGTTCTATGAAGTCCTCACCATCCTCAGTCAAAACAAAACCAGCCCACTTGTCACGAGTTGTAACTTCTTCAACTTGGCTCAAAAGATAGTAAAGGTTCCCATAAACTTCTAAATATAGCTCATCACCTGTGCCAAGCTTTTTGATTATATCCTGATCATTATATTGTGTAGATTCTTTTTGAACCATTCCCTCCTCAGAAACTTGATGATTCTCAGTAGCATTTGGGGTTCCAATATTTCCATTGCGTGGTACCTTGTTTAAGTCTTGAATCTCTCCAAAGGCACACTTCAAAATGGTTTCATCCTTGGGCCTTAACGTTGCCATGCTGCAAAAGCTTGTCTCATCAAAGTCGAGACTATCAAGGAATGAATGTACTGGACTCTTTAATAAGACGTGCTGTGGTGGTTGTGGAAATTGTTTGCGAACAGCTCTTAGAACCTTCCTAAGCTTGACCAAGCATGCTTTCTGCACTTAAAACATGCGTTATTGAACAACTAACTAAACAAAGAGCAATATAAAGTTAACATATTTACCGAGCATGCTCGCGCATATGGAAGCACATACTGCAAGACCCCAGCACATTGTTCTTTAGTTTGAAAATCACCACAGCTTGTATTTTTGTGTAATGCAAGTCCATCAGGATTAGGTGAATCTAGACCTCCTTTGAGATTGAGACCATATAAGCAAAAGAAGCTCTGATCCAAAGCATTATCCAATCCAAGCTCAACCCTCATTTCCTCAATTTCATCTACATGGTCCTCAGATACAGAAAGCCTTTTTTTCTCTTCAATAAAAAACTTGATAGGCTCCACCTCCCCTGCAGCATTGTCTCTGCGTTTTTCTATTACCTCCTTACTAGTTTCCACTGTATCTTCTGTCTGGTCCACTTCACTAGCAGAAACTTGATCCCCACAGTGGCCAGCCAGAGTAGCTATTGACTTGTCGCTACCATTAATGGGAAACGTATTTCCAACCTCCTGGGAACTTGATACAGGATTGGATGAGAGTACCGAGGTTTTCAGAAGAATATCTAAGGATAATAAGTGTTTAATTGCCATCTTAAGAAATGGGGCTTCTGTATTGTCGCATGTTATTCCTGCACAACAAAGTTCATGTTCTGCAAGTATTTCATGAATTATAGCAAGAAGCGCCACCTGTACAACACAAATATGGTGTCTGAGCTAGAAACAACTGACATGAAACAAAACAAGCCTTGCCTAAACAAGTCAAACCTGTTGCTTTATTGATACTCCCGGATGAAGGTGCTGAATTCTGCAGAAAAGAATAGCAGTATCTACAAAAAGGTCAATATCTACTTGGTCAAGGCTCAAACCAGCAGCCTTCTTGCTAGAGATCGTTGAGGAAGAATAGCATAACAGCTGTAGCAATAGCCTCTGCATTTTAGCAAGAAATTTTGACTGTACAAAAGTAGGAGCCTGCAATTGCATATCATTAATAACTCATCCAAAAATGTAGAATATAACTTCCCCATCATATTACCTTGGTTTTAGCATCATCCATCCTTTCTCTAATATGCGTGGCACATCTCATAATGACTCTCATCTCATCTATCATCATGGAGGAAGAATCTACAATCTCTCGCTGATCTTCATGCTCCGTTCCTAAGCCTCCAGGTAATACAGCATCGCTATTTCTCGTCTTGCATGTCTGCCAGATGATTTCAAGCTTCCGAAAATGGCACTGCAAAGCAATTGCTACATTTTCAGGCTTTGTCTTTGTGCACGCGGAAATCAGCATTTCTAACCCATGTCTCTCATATGACAGATTAGATGAATTGCTTCTTCCTCTCTTTGTACTTCCATCGTCAAGAAACATAGGAACCAGCAATTCTATTAACTCCAAATATTGTTCTTTTGCAAGCATACTGGCCGCAGGTCCTTGCAACAAACCTACAATCTGAGCCTCCTGAAGCTTTAAGTTAACAGTGTCCACTGAAATCTCCATATCTATTTTGCAATGTGGCAAGAAGAAGGAAAATTGGCACTCGCCTTGCTGTTTGGCCTTTAATAAAGATAAACAGTTCCGAAATTCACCTAAGCCTTTCTCCTGCTTGTGCGCCAGCACTGAATAACGTCCGCTCAACCAACAAAAACGTACACAAAATAGCCAGTTCCTATCCACATAATTCACATCTGACTGATCATATGTTTCTGACATAACTTGGTCAGCATTAATTGTATCCAGAGAAATCCTACCTAAAAGGTTCTCAGTCTTATGATTTGCCAACCAACTATTCATTTGTCCAGAGTCTGATGCATCAAGGCTCAGAGCAAAAATCTCAAGCACCTTACAGAGATGGTAATTGCATTCATCAAGGTAGTTATCAAGTTCAGATTCTTCAACAGCTGAACCTGCCTTATCAACATAAATTTCAGACATATATAAAGAGCACATTACACTCCTTTCTTTGGCCCAACCCCTTGTCAACTTTTCGAGCTTTAAAAGGTTGTCAACATCCTCACAATGTACAGTTCCACTACTAGATATTTTCTGTATAATCAGCTCTGCCATATGATATGCACCACTGTTAGATGCATGTTGTTGAAGAAAACTAAGCACATCCTCTTCTTCATTATTTGACAAAATAGAAGAGTTTCCATCCTGGAGGCTTTGAAAATACCTTGTTTTCATGGTTGAAGATAAGCACTCGCCCTTGTAGGCTAAGCATCCATCAATGTTCAAGCAATTACTGATATTTATGCGTTCTGGCATGGCATCAATAGGAGGACTAGCTTCATCTCTATCATTGCATATGAAGCACTCAAGTGACTCTCTAATATACTTAGAATGATTGACTGGCAAAGCCTCGTCGCACTTCTCATGCCTACGGGAGCGTAAACGCTCAAGACGGCTGCTGCGCCTCTCATGCAGGTGCGGCTCCTCTTCATTTGACATTTCAGACCTCTCATCTGGGCGCTGCTGTGGTGCATCTGCTAGCGGAGGACATGAATCTTTTCTACCAACATTCTGTGAATCGGTATGCAAACTAGACAATTCATCAATCTTTCTCTCAACATTTTGAGAGTCATGTGCACGTGAGGCTTCAGTACTGCTGCAATCAAAATTCGAAGACATTGAACAGCTTATCTGGGTACCGGACGATTGAGACTTTGGCAATAAGAACTTCAATGGAACGTTTGCAAAACATGGTATTAGCTCCTGGAGATGATGTGACTTTTCACTCTGACTACCGTCATTTAACAAAGTTAAATTATTGTTCTGTTCTTCAATTACATGCAAAATGGACTTTACAAGAGAAAACCATGATAATGTTGTCAATGATATCTCAAGAGCTTGGATTGCCCTCCTCTTATGGACATTTAGTACTGACTCTGGATTCTCATTTTTCCTTTTTCTAAAAGAAGGCAGAATTGTGAGCTTGGGCTCAAGAATATCTAAACCGACAGGGACAAAGCATGCCTTTCCATCTTTCTTCTCCTCAATTTGGGTTATACGGCCCACAATTGCACGCTTCACGTCTTGAGCACGAGGATGAGTTGGATGAAGTTTCAATAGGCGCTCCACAACAGCAAGACATGTAGCCTCATCACCAATTGTTATTAGCACCTCTATTAACTTCTCCATACAAATCCCTACCATGAAGCACAACAGATTGGCATAAAAATTAAAAGTACCACTTAACATAGAGCTCAGAAACTTACAGTGCCGTGGACTGCATTGAAGCCCTTGTTCAAATGCTTTACGGGCAATGCTTAGAAGTCCAAGAGAAGATGCAAGTGTTCCTAATCGGTTCCAAAGTACAACATCCTTTTGGTCAATCGAGACGGCTTGAATGTAACATTCCAGGGCCTCCTTGTAATAATCAGTCCCCTGCTTACAATACGTCTCGGCCAAATTTTTGAAAGTCAGAAACCTGAAAGACATAACAACGGTGTCATTGCAATTTGATTTTCAAAGAATTTCCAACCTATTATATTGACAGTTCTGCTGATATATATAATTGCACGTGTCATTAAAGCAAACTGTCGTGTGCGTCTTAAGCATTGTTTTATAATTAGTTTTAGCCATATAAATGCTACAGGCCAGATTATTTCATCCAAGTAAGCCGTACAGAATACATTCAACTAGAAGTGTAGGTATACAAACTGGAACAAGCAATTTAGTGACTGTGGCATTGACGGCAGTTTGAGATCAATAGCCGAAATAAATGAAAAGGTTATAATGGCCAACAATGCAGGATAATTTCTCACGCAGAGATTGCCTTATCTCAAGATTTCCGCATTTTAGCATGCAGCCTATGTCACACATCAATGAAATTACCTCAAGTGAACCATTGAACTTGATTTTGCTTTACTCTCCTTCTGTGATGTCGCATTGGTAAGTTTCAGTAATACATAAATAACAAAAATCCCATTGTTTCATCTAATATTGAGGTGTCACGTTCTTCATACAGTATTTTCATTTAGTTTGTACCTGAGCATGTATAGACAAGGGATCTTTTATGATTCCTTGAAACAGATCTTGGGCCTTCAAGAACTGCCCCGTTTGCAAATTTAACAAGGCTTCATGATACATTTGAGTAAGACGAGATTCCTGTAATGAGCATGGTTCATCAATTTCAAACCAGCACAAAAGAACAAAAGAAAGATTTATTAATGAGATTTATTAGCATCTACAGGAGACCCATAGGGTCTACGAAACCAAGAACATACAGAATTAAGGATCTGCAAGGAGGATGAAAGCCTCCAAGGCACTAAAAAGTAATAATACTAGAACATTAATCAAAAGCCGATGAAAGATTCCTTCCTGACTGCTCCAAGGAATGATCTGATCAGCATGTGTCTTTTTTTGAACCCTATCTTGTCTTTTCTTCCTTCTGCTGAAAGGACTTCTTATGCTTCTTTTTTGCTGCCCGTTTTATTGCTAGTGTCACGCCTTTAATATGATGAAGTTTTTTTTTTTCAGAAATCCACCCTGTTGTGCTTCGTCATCCTCAAGAAAGAAATCTGTTTGCCTTGGCCTACTAGAGCTGCCGTTACTATTTTTGAGAATCCTCCTTTTCTGAGCAAGCTCATGATAAATTGAGTTGCTGTAAGGTTGTTGATGCCCAAAAAGACAATGATGTCTCCCTCTTATAATAAATAGGCAGGGCAGGTAAAGATGAAATACTCTTCTTACTTCGCCATGTTCAAGTTGCATATAAAGTGCATTCCATATACGAAGAAATTATAACACTTAAGTGGTGGAAGAATAAAAATTGATTTGATAAGTAGAAAAGCCAAACCTGAGCTTCTTTTGTAGGTGCCAAAGGCTCCAAGTGGTTCCTTGAGGAATCAGTATCATTGATTGCTGCAATTGAAAACTGCCAGTGATAGATCACAATGTCAGTACCTGTCTCTATTACTCAAATGGAAAGAAAATTACCATCTTAATTTGAATAAAGGAGGTCAGACATCAAGCCACCCCCTCATGCCCCCACTGGAAACGCCCAATCCTGTTTGTCATGCAAAACTGAAGAGCTGTAAGAAAATGTCTACACATTAGCGTGTAATTTCTAGGAACACAAAGAAAGATAGAAGAAACGTCCACAGGAAAATATGTACATAATCTATGTAATGGAGATGGTCAAGAACACTGGTGTGCTGGAGATGACCCACATATTGAAAACAAAGCCAGAAATAAGATGTGAAAGAAAATCAAATAGATCATGCAGGCAGCAGCAATGCTGTTGCGAGGTAATAATCATTATTTTTTCGTTTTGCATAGATACAAATGAGTCTAGAATTCTTGTGTCCTGTTAACTTTTTCAGCTTGAGCTTCCCTTCCTATTACAAGAAGCTCTCTAATCCAGAAATGATATCCTGTTCCTTGATAGGTCTTCCTTTGTAATGCTCCTTTATGCTGAGTGAGTTCAACAATACACAAAGCTACAAGGTCATAATAGTCCACAGATATTGAAAAAGACAGCGGTCTCTTTCTTAATTTAAAATACCAGGTAGTTCTTATGATTCAACAACACCAAAGTTGCATCATTGATATATCCTCTATTTCTCTATCCTTGGGCAATGATAAATTTCATAATAGACTCCCTTCTACCATCCTTCTACTGCCAACCTTGACTTGTCTCAGCTGGAAACAAAACCTGATTATTCAAGATGATATTCACATGAACGCTTCTAGAGAAGACTATCCAAAAGAAAGAATTGCCAATCCGTGGGAGGCCAGGATATAATCTCATGTCTGTAGACGGACAGATCTTAGGTTGAAGCCAGGACCTATAAATAGAGCTTCGGACCTATGAGCTTTTCAAAAAGACTTGCATAAATGATCTATTTGTCCTCTCTCATCAAAGAAAAATCACCTTATTTGGCATGACTTGAAGCAGTTATGGCTGAACTTCCCATAGATGCAGTTGCACAAGCACCATTCCTCAATCGTTCATCTGCCCAGGATGAACTGCGATACTCTATAGGGCAATTCAGCACCCCTCTCATTTGAGCCTCTCAGGGCAATTACTGATCACTCAAAAGAGATTTGCAAGCTATGAAAAAAAACACTCTGTTTTTCAGACGCTCAGCATTTTAGGGTAGAAGGTAGGCTGTATTATGGGTCACGCCCTACCAGACCTTATGAGGCTTATAAACCAGAAATAGCACTTTATTTCCAACAAATGCTTTTATATAGAACTGTTCTGCTTATGCAACAGGCTGTAGAATTTTAAGCGGCTCAGTGATAATAATCTCTTTTTATCAGTGATGCGAAGAGCAATACCGGACCTATCTCCACCTCAAGGGCAACATTTCTGGTTGACGGCATGATTTTAGTCTTAACTGAATTACATGTCTCTAAGTGGCATCTGACTTACCTCCTAGCTGTGTATAGTCCACATTGGAGATTGATACTTAAACCCAGGCAGTCTCCTGTAAATGTTAAATAAATTTTTTTTTTTTTTGCACGGTTATATATTGGGTATACTTCGTGCAATCTTGATATCTTTTACCATCTCGCCCAAGCATATTGTAATGTGGAACAGTAAACCTGAGATGTCCATTCCGTGAAAGAAAATTATGATTCAAGGGATACAGTTCTTGCATTCTAGAAATTTTTACAAGCACCCTATGCGGCAACTGTGCATAAGCTTCAATTGTGATGCCTACATCTCAAGTCTAATCCTTGGCTTGCTCAAGTTAGACAAATTATCATGTCTTAGAACATCAGTTTCAGAACTGTGCAACAGAAAAATGGCTGCAGGGAAGAGAGCTCACCTATTGTGCGTTCCTCCACTGCCACAATACTCGTTGCGCTTCCTTTGTGTCACACTGCCAGATGGTCGTTTCAGTCCACGTCGGATTTAAGTGGCAGGATTGTTATAGTGAATTATTTTCGGCATCTTTGGTAGGTTTTATTTATTTATTTATTTATTTATTTATTTTAAGCACGTTTGCACAAACGGGGTTGGAACCAGTGTGGGCCAAATTCCTAGGAAACCTAGCAGACTACCTGTTAAAATTGAGAATTTCCGATAGTGGAAAAATTTTCCAGGAAGTTTGCCGGTCAAAAAATAAGGGTTTCTTTGTATTTTTCTGGTTATAATCTAGGTTTTTGTAGACCGCTTCCGGCTAGCTTAAATTTAACAGGAAAGATGCTTGTTAGGTTTTCAAAGTTTGTCCCACACTGGTTGGAACATTAAGGGCCAGATTCGACTAGAGGAGTTACTCCCTGCCTTTTCCAGATAGTTAACAAGCTATTTGGGGATCTCCACCACGTCCTTACCATCGCCGTAGATCTCTGGACACATAAAATTTTGATAACTGCAGTGCCACTCTTGTGGAATCACCGGAGGTATGCGCTCATCGGAAGTTGAGTTTTTCCAACAAACTGCCACTGCCGCATGTTGAATCTGGCCCTAAATCCCTCTAGGGCTATCCACGTTGCTGCCAGGTGAGACTTTTGTGCACGTGGATGCACTTACGTCTGCGAAAATTCAAAAAAATTCCAGGTGGGCTGTCGGTTAGCAGAAGGCCGCTTCATTTTTATTTTGTTTCCTCTACTGGACTTCTTGGATTTCGTCACCCGGGGTAGTATAGCTCCCTTCTCTGCGCCAAAGCCACCGGATTTGGATGTCTGGCATCCAGCCATGGCCCGATTTGGCCAAAGTACTTTCCGTTGTGGCAGCCAAAATGATGCTGGCAATGCATTGACGATGCGTTTTGGGATCCAGGTATGCTGTACAGAACTGTGTTGAGAATGTAGAGGCAGCTTGAGCTTTATTTGGATCTCGGTATTTTTTGAGATTTCTTCTTGCCCATTTGCTCGCCGGACTGGTTGTCGCATTCTGTGGAGGCTGGAGCTAGCTTATCTTCCTCTTTCGGAATTGGGTCTTCGAGAAATCCCTCAGGATTGAATCGTTTGGGTGCTTTCACAGGTAAAACAGTGGGTGACATTAAGGTTTACAGGGTTTCTAGAAATAAGAGAAGACAGGGATGCTAAGAAAATGGAACACATATGCTAAGAAAATGGAACACATATGCTGGACAGAGCTTTGATGAATAGTGGAAGATTCTTGGGTTTAGAAGAACATCTCCTGGGAATGAAAATTGGGCTTAGATCTAACATTGGCTCCTTATAGATGTGTCTGAGTTAGTTTACAGTGGTTACACAACAAGATCTAGAAGTTTCAAATCCAGCATGGTGCAAAAGTTGTTGAGCATCTCACACTGATTTTCAATTGGTGTATTTCTGTTGGATCATCTCTGTGCAGGTTTGCAGATGGGTCCATATCTGCATATGTTGAGACAGAGTTTTGTATCTCCAAGTGTTAAGACAGAAGAGGGTGCTAGATTCACGATGCTGGTGAGCCATGATTGAAAAGATGGAAGACTGTATCCTAAAAATGCATGAATAGGATTCTGCTTCAGATGCTATGGACGTGGATATTGATGGTGGAAACAAAAATATTTAGTTGAGATACAAGAGGCGGCACTACATTTGCGGTAAAGAATTCCTATCTAAGCCTATACCTTCCCCTGCATCTTCATCTATTATAGGCGAGTCAATCTATTCAAATCTTACGAGGAAGATGGCATTACATGTATTGTTATCATTTGTATGCCATGCTGCATTAGTCAGGCCAATATCTGAGATGGGAAAGCTTAAGATGGCAAAAGATATGGCAGAATTTGAACTAATTGTTGGTCAAAACATATTTCCAGTTGAGCAACTTGGTAGTACATACAGAATTTTGAGGGCATTCAGACCCCTTGTATTCCTTGAAACCACAAAAATTCTCAAAAGCCCCATCTTAAAGAAGTTCCACCAAGTGTCATACTTCATTATCTTTTCTCCAGGGCATCTGATGAGCTGGAGTCTTCCATTTGTTGTGATTCATGAGAGGCGGGACGAATTCTGAAATGATTTGGCTGCCAACAGGATGAGGATGTACCTAGTTCTGTGCTGCTGCGGCATATAAAATTCTATTCAAGCTTATTCATCATGGTGAATGCAGCTTTGCTCTAATCATTCTAAAGGTATGTGCAAGGATTTTGTGACTTCTTCAGTTAGGCATTTAAGTTTTAATACAGAAGAATCTATGTTCATGAGTTATAATGTGCTTGCATACTTGCGCCAATTGTGCTTTTGTTTCAAACGAATTCAGTTTTAGCATGTCGAATTGAATCATCACATGAGAGGTTTTGGTGTCATGCCATTAGCCCGTAATCCATTCACATAGAGACCCAAGAGAAGTATAACCTGCTGGATTTCACAATGATTATGTTGCCATCAAGGTTGGGTTTCTTCACTGCCATGAATTGCTTGTGCTGCAATTGCATTAAGTCTCAGCACATGCAAACTGACCAATCGAAGTTGCCCAATAGCACATGCAAACTGCCCGATTTACCAAGATACAAGACGGATCCCTGCGTAGAAAAATTTGTCAGCAGTGAATCAGTTATTTCCAAGAATTTTGGTTAGTGCCTCACAAATATGATCAGATTGTGATCAGCATCATCTCAAGGTGTTAAGTTATAGCCAAAATATATGTTGGGCAAATGATGAGCTATAACTGTCCCGTATCACATTCCCATTCTTCTCTGCCTGACCCTTTTGGAGATTAAATATGAAAGTGAAGCTTCTACATAGTCGAAGTGCAAGTCCAAAGCTTAACATAAACTAAAATTCTGTAACCTTTTCATTGTCGAGTAGTAATAAGGATAATTGTAGCCACCGTTTTAAGGCTCTAAAGTAGATCTTTTTTGCTCTTTTCTGAGATTCGTTGAACAAGATATATGAGGTTAGAGTGCAAGATAAAAGATTCGTTTACTTGTGTGCTTTTGCATGCATGGTGACGTCTTGTAAACTGCTCATAGAAT
>JAANSK020197765.1:0-14548 GCA_011763485.2 Isoetes engelmannii
TGGCATGCTTGCTAGCTCTTAATGAGCAAGATTTGACCTTGTTAGCTAGCTTGAAGTTAAGCAAAAATGGGTCATCCTTGCTAGCTTAAGGTTAAGCATAGGAGTCCAGCTAGCTAGCTCAAAATTCTCAAAAGAGCTTGAATTCGCCAAATTAATGAATTCGTGCATGATTGGAAAAGATGAAGATGCCTGAGTTTGATGGGACCGGTATACCAGAGGATGCTATGCTTTGGTTCAATTTCTATTTGGCAACTAAGAACAGTGATATAGCCAAGGTGCTTCACGCTTCTCTTAAGTTGAAAGGAGTTGTTGCGTCATGGTGGGCTATCCACACTGACAACAATACGAACTTTAGGTCATGGAATGACTTTTGTAAGTTGTTCAAAGACGAGTATGCACCTCAATTTGATAATCGACATGCACTCTTATCACTCAAAAGAGTCTGTGCAAATCGGGACTTTACAAGAATATATTAGTAAGCTCCGAGGCTTGTTTGCACGACTTCCAGACACGGCTTGTATGCGGGTAGATCACTGTGAATGGTATAAAGGACAACACTGTTAAAACCCATCTTTTGCAAGCAGAACCCAAGGGGTTTGAGAAAGCTGTTGAGCTTGCACGAAAGTCGGTTAGCCGTGAGGAAACTCAGGAGGCAAAGAAGACTTTTGATTGGAAGTCTAAGCAGACCGAGAGTACTTCTGAGTGAGCGCCATCCGCTAAGAAGAGGAAGAGGAATCAATCAAACAAAAAGGCTGCTGGGCAATCTAAGGATTCCACTCAAAAAGAGGCCGCTATAAAGTTTTATAACTGCCACTACATGGGCCATTATGCTATGGAGTGCTCTAAGCCGCAAAAACAAAAAAAGATTGTAGCTGCAACTTCTAAAATGCCAATGCCATTGGATGGTGAAGGAGTGAAGATACTTTCAGCTATTGCGAGGGAGGAAACTATGGTAAGTGTTTCTTCTAAATTTTTTTTTTTTTGGTAAAGCTATTTGTGTTCTACGTAGAATCAAGGAAAAGAATGTGGTTGTTCTTATTAATTTTGCAAGCACTAACAATTTCTTATCTGCAGACTTAGGAAGGGAGCTAGGCCTTGAGCTGACAACGGTCACTCCATATGTGGTTGAAGGAGAGGCCGGGCCTCAAGTTCAGCATGGGGATCAACAAGCGCGAGGCACAGACTTGATACTTCAAGATAGAAGTTCACCAAAAGCAATACAATTTAAAATTGATGTTGATTTAATCAATTTAAGATGTCATTTTGGGGATAAAGTGGCTTTAAACTGCAACTCCGCTCATTGATTTGTCATCCCATGTGTTAACATTTGAGTTATTTGATTCTAAGTCTGTTAGTATTCAAGGATTCATCTTATGTAGGATTCGGAAAATTTTTGTCGCCACTCAGGTCAAGACTATTTTTAAAGTGAATGATAATCAAGTTTTTTGTTTTATATATCTTGGATGATGGTATAAGTGTTAAATCTTGTAATTCACTTGTAGAACAATTCGATGTAGGTTTGGAACCTCATTCTCAATTACTTGTTCTTTTGGAAAGATACAAGGATGTGTTTCCCGAGGAGTTGTCTGTAGGGCCACCTCCATTAAGGGAGTGGAGCATGAGATTGATCTTGAACCTGAAACTAAACCAATGGTAAGAGCACCTTACCGCTTGAGTCCTCTTGAGTTAGAGGAGGCTAAAAAGCAAGTTAAGGAATTGCTTGAGAAGGGTTTTTTCCAACCAAGTAAGTCTCCTATTGCTGCTCCAGTGTTGATTGTTAAGAAGAAAGAGGGTTCTTGCTCTGCGACTCGCATGAAAACAACAACATCCCTTAACAAGGCAACAATAAAGGGTAGATATCCTTACCACGGGTTGATGATATTTTGGATCGTATCGAATTAAAATCCCTGAAGTTGATGAACCAAAGGCTGCTTTTAGGACTCATCAAGGTCATTATGAGTTCTTGGTTATGCCTTTTGGTCTCATTAACGCGCCCGCTACGTTTATGAGGTTAATGAATCGAGTATTTGCTGATTATTTGGATAAATCGGTTGTAAGTATCCTTGGATGACATACTTGTATACTCGAATTCATTGGAAGAACACTTTCAGCATCTAGAGCAAGTGCTCAAAGTGTTGAAAACCAATAAGTTATATGCCGAAGTTTCTAAGTGTGATTTCCTCAAGCAAAGGGTTGCTTACTTGGGTCACACCTTGTCGGGGGAGGGAGCATTAGTTTTTCTCAGACACTTAAACATCAAAGATGTTATGAAGCTATAGTTAAGTAACATCGTCTTCTTGTCTTTTCTCCAACAACATCAATCTCCTTGTATATTAGTAGACAAGTTTATATAAATTGGATACATGTATATGTATGCATATATGTTAACATAAATTCTAACTATGGTTAACTAAACAAGGTCGCTTTCATACAAATAATAGTTAAGTTAAAATTCTAACTGGACTCCTTATTTTAAACTAGAAATTAAGTGACCTAAGAGAGGTACCCTTAACTCAGTTAAGAACTAATTTAACCTACCTAGTAAGTGAGAAAGGGATAACAATTTAGTTAGATTTAATTAATTTTCATCCGTAAATGACATATTCCTTATTGCCTCTTTGAGCATCCAGAGTAGCCCGAAGATTCAATAGTTTTTGGTTTGCCTCCTCCCGAGCGACCATTCATTAGAATCGAATTGAATTAAGGGTTAGCTTTGGAATCTTGGAGCACATTTTGGGCATGTCTGGGTCTGGACATCAAACACCTAGACTTTTTGGTACCTTTTTTTTTTTGCAGTGGAAACATTTTTTAGAATTTTTTTCCGGGAGCGTATACCTACGGTTTGGCCTTTTCAACACCAAAAAAAAGAAAGAGATATCCATAAAAAATAATGAGACATCCAAATTGAGTTCAAAAAGTGAGAAGTACAGATAGAAACAAAAATATAGAGACATCAAAAGAATAGAGAAAATATAGAAAGAGAAGGAATATAAAATGAAGAGATAGAAAGTGAACCCTATATTTCTTCATGGATTGTTGGTTTCAACAACTAAGAAATATAACTTTAGATATCTTTAACCTAATGGCATCTCTTAACTAAAGTGAGAAATGAACATAGCTATGTCTAAGCCTCTTAACTACTAGTGTGAAGGACCAACTCATTATAAATGTTGAGTTAAGTTGATTTTAGGAAGTTAACCTAAGTGAACTTAACCTAAGTGATCCCTAACCAGTCTAGTGGGAATGTTTATCTTCATGATCCATTAAGTTAATTTTAGACCTTAATGGGAAACCAGAATCTCTTTTCGTTTAAGTAAAGAGGTAACCAACCGGTTAAATTAACTTAATTTAACGGCGCGTGGGAAATGGCCCTAAGTTTGGTACTTGGCACAAGAAGTAAATATGAGTTTGTCTATAGAGAGGACCCATTGAAAACTGTCTTTTCCTTTAAGTACCTTGGATTTATTTTTAGCAGCAATTACCTATGGGATCAGTGCATAGAACAGAGAGCACTTTGTGCAATGCAGAAGCAATGTCATAAAATAGATCTTTGGACTTGGCACATGAAAAAGAAGTTTTATGTATATTTTGTTCGGCCGATCATGCTTTATGGTTGTGAGGCTTGGGCTCCGAGTTTATCAACGAAGTTGTGAAATGTAGTGGAGAGTTTGCAAAAGAAATTTTTGCGGATTGAGCTAGGAGTAAAAATGCAGAATCCATACGCTATGATGCTTACTGAGGCATGTATGCTATCTCTTGATGCAAAAGCTATGACTCGAACTATCACGTATTGCTTAGAGTAAAAGGGATGGTTGATGACCATATACCTAAATTAGTTTTAAAAGGCTTCTTTAGAGAATGGTTGGCATAGGGATATACTAGATTGGATGAACATGTGGAACATAAATATAGAAGAGCTTGTTGGTAACCAAAATAAAATAAGGGAGTTGGTATCTTCGTGCAAAGATGTGGGGCTCAGCACATGCAGTAAAAAGGAATTTTTATCGTCAATGCATTAATCCATCACTTCAGGAAGTAAAATATTTATCTGAGAAGAGAGTTGTCTCCCGGAGGGTACACCTCTTCTATATGTTAGTTCGCATTAGTTAAAAATTGAGATCGGGAGATGGCAAAACATACCAAAGGCAGAACAAGTTTGTCAGTTGTGTGCAGTTGTGTGTTGATACGAGTGTTGAGTATAATTTTGGAGATAATGTCGAGAGGGAGGAGTTGAACAAAGTTTCATGACAAATTATAGACCTAATAGGTCTCTACAGGAGGACATAATAAAAGTTATAAAACACTTTTCCAGCCTCCCTCCCTCAAGCACAAAGGATCTAATTCCAATTTCCTTATCAGGAAGTTCTTAAATAGGAACCCCCCAATATGAAGCCCAACTGACAAGCTGCTTGTGCCCTCCCATCTGAACTTGCCGGTAGAGACTCCTCGAGCCTGAACAGACATACAGTTTTCCTCCAACTTTTGTAATCGCTGTAAGTATATGAGGGATTGTATCAAAGCTGGGTATAGACTGGTGTCTGCTATTAACATCTCATAAGGAGTTTGAAGTTTTACCCCTAGCTCCTTCATAAGAAAATGTTTTTGCACTCTTTCAATTGCATACCATCTAGCCCGAGCAAGACCAGGTGGTCAAGCGAAGACGGATTATCGGATTTGAGTTTCTACATTGTTGAATATATTTCATAGTACATTTAAGATGAATATTTATATGGGAATGCTCAAATTTCATTGTTATCAGCCCTAGATGACAACTTTGATTCAAGAATTGCCCCAAATAGCTTCGTCATGATACTACTTATCATAATCGTGTGGTAATTATGGACACAATCCGGATCACCAGCTTTAAAAATTATAATCCTGCTTAAACACCACTGATCAGGGAATCCAAAGTTTAAGAAGAGGTTAAAAAGTTCTGCAATCTTCATATGCACTGGGTCCCTCTCCATTGAGAAGTTCGATAGCCAAACCCTCTGCATCTCTGGCTTTACCATTGGCATTCTGCGCGGGGCACGGAATTGATTTAAAAGAGAAAGCCATAGCACTTTTTTTTCAGTTTGGTAGGTATTTTATGTAATATCCGCTTGAAACTGCAGGTCAAATATGGCTTCTGGAATAACTGAAAGCTAAAACCATGAGTCTAATTCACGAGTCTAATACCTCTTCCAGAATCCAACCCCAAATCAGGAGCCGATAACATCACAATATAGCAATATAGCGGTCCAAATGGCATACAAAAATACAGGAAAAAACTACTGCAAGGAAGTCCTCAAATGTGAACTCTACATAGCCCAAGCTTATAAGGGTCTGTCGACATTTCACAATGCATTTTAGTGCACGGTGCACTTCAGCTTCATCCCTTGTTTTCAAAATATGTACTTAAGTAGGATGTAAGACTTTCAGAATTATGCTTCATGTTGCATAAAAGAACACAGCAAAATTCTATTCTCATGGGATTCGCAGAACATCTCCATTGGCAGAAAAATATATCGTTCCACAACAAGGATGTGTCCAGGTTATTCGATTCAACAGGTCAACAGATCTCGGTTAGTAGGCACTTAGGCACCACAATGCAATTCTGCTTAATAAAGCACATTCGGAGCTTAGGGTTGAATGAAATGTCAGCCTTTTTGTCCATAGGGCACCTGCAGATTATCTGATCATTGGAGCAAAGAAGAACAGCTTGCGGTGTTGGTTAAGGTAGAGTGTCAGCCCACAAATTATCCTCCTTCCTTGTAGTCTAGACATTTCTTGTTTACACTCGGTCTGCATCAGCTTCAAGAAGCCTTCCTCGTGATAAAAGGTTTTGAGATATAAGATAATGTTGTTCATGCTTCATTTGTCATAATAATTGAGGTCCTTTTATCCATCATATTTAGAGTGGAAGCCGCGATGTAAACTTAAGTCTAAAACCAAATTTATTGCTCCTTGAAGACTAAATTCACAAAACTCTTTCCATGGTTTTACATCAACTTACAAGATAGGAAAACATGAAGCTTCGAAAGAAACGATTTCTATCACACGGGTCCGTCGAATAGCTACATAAGGTTCTTCTAATTTCTGTGCTGACAGTTTCTCCTCTGTAAAGGAGGTGCATATTTCACAAAGAAAGCAACGCTTCAAACAGCAAAGTAAGTTTTTTTATCATATCTCTAAAGTAAAGTTTGTTGCCTACTTCTGATGGTAAACAAGAGAAGGACAAACTTAACGGTGTCTCGGCTTTCGCTTCCAAGCTCACAGCAAGTGCAGTAAGCTGCTCCTGTAACACATCTGTAAGTTGGATATAACAGGGCCAAACAAGTGTATGGATCTACCTTCCCCTTCTGTCCGATTCTCTTCAAGGAAAGGTAAGCACAAAGAAACTCTATGAAATCTGAGCTCTATATCAGACAACTTCAACTTCACTGATACTGCAAATAGAAAGAAAGTGGGAATACCGCAATTCACGTTGTCTTAGCTCCATCCTTAATCTGGGCCTTCAAAACAGATCTCACCCAATGTTTCCACCATTGAATAAGAATATTTGGGACACATCTCACAGCCACACCCTCCATCCCTAGGGTTTGCCCTTCGGCAACCCAAAAAAAGCCAGATAAATCCTTTCTGGTTAAACCATGCAGGTTTCTCCAAATTTTATAAATGTTGGAACCAACCTTGGCTGAACTTGTTAATTCGACAGAGAAAACCTTGTGAACATCCTTTATATGTACGAATCAGCATAAATATTTGACATGAGTATATATCCTGCGCCGCAATAGGAATCAAGATCAACAATTTCTTTAAAACATCGTCTTCCTACCTCCATGTTACCATGCATTTTACTTGCATTAAGCAGAGCCTTCCAGCCAAGAATATTGGGTTCTTTCTTAGCTTCAAGTAAGATTTCTGCTTCTTTGAAAAGCCCAGCACGACCCAAAAGATCAACCATGCAAGTAGAATGAAATATATTAGGAATTATCCCATGACATTGTATCATGGACCTGAAACATTCACAACCCTCATCCACCAGACCTGTGTGACTGCATACGATGAGGAGACTAATAAATGTCACATCATTAGGTTCAATCCAGCTATCCTGCATGCCCTTAAAACATTGCGCTGCATCTCCAGCATTGCCAAGTTGCGCATGCCCAGAAATCATTGCACTCCATGTAATAACATTTTTATTTGGTAACTTCTCAAACAAAATTTGGGCATCGCGCATGTTCCCACATTTAGCATGCATATCAATGAGAGCATTCCCAATAGGGATGTCAAACTGGAGGTTACTCTGCACAATCTGTTTATGTATATCCTTGCCCCGCTCTATTGCACCAATTCTACCACAAGCTTTCAAGATACTCAGAAATGTGAGCATGTCTGGATTTACACCATACTGCTGCATTTCATCATAGCATTCTAAAGCGGGGACCCCTTCATCGTATTGAACATATCCTGCAATGATTATACTCCAAGACACTACGTTTCGGGTTGGCAGTCTATCAAAGACATTGCGAGCTTGTTCTAACCTTCCACACTTAGCATACATATCAACCAGGGTGTTCCATCCAACAATATCTAATTGGAAACCACTTTTAATGATCTCCTCGTGAATTTGCATTCCTTGATCTATAGAACCAGCATTCCCACATGCTTTTAAGACACTCGATAATATGGCATTGTTTGGCTTTATGCCCTCATTCTTCATATTCTGAAAGCACTCTAGGCTAAGGAGGACCTCGCCATGCTGCCCATATCCAGAAATCATAGCACCCCATGATACAATGTCTCGCATGAGCAATCCATTGAAGACATCCCGTGCTTCATTCAACTTCCCACATTTGCAATACATATCAATAAGGGCACTAGCAATAAAAGCATTAGACTGCAATCCATTTATATTGACTTGGTCATGAATTTGTCTCCCTTCCTTAATAGCACAAACACTACCACACGCTTTCAATATGCTGGAAAATATGACAGCATTTGGCTTTATACCCTCATGCTTCATATTCTCAAAACATGCAAGGGCAAGGTGGCCCTCACCAAATTGAGCATATCCAACAATCATTACACCCCATGAAACCACATCTCGGCAGGGCATTTCATCAAAGATCTTGCGTGCCTGTTCCAAGCTACCACATTTAATGTACATATCAGCAATAGTGTTCCAAACAACTATATCAAATTTGAGCTCACTCCTTACAATTTGCTGATGAACACGCATTCCCCGCTTTAAAATTCCAATGCTACTACATGCTTGTAGAACTGCAACATAAGTGTGCTTGTCGCTTTTTGTACCTGATTGTAACATTCTCTCATACAATTGAAGGGCCTCCTCACCTTGACTAAGTCTAGCATGGGCTGCAATAATTGCACTCCATGTATAAACAGTTGGTTTCACAACCTTGCTAAAAGCTTGTCTTGCTTCATCCAAACATCCACAAGAAGTAAACAGACGAATGAGATGGTCACTCAATACAGGAATTGATTCTAATTTAGCATGGACCATGAGGGCTTGTATTTTCCTACCACATTCCAGGTTTTTCTCTATCAAGCATTCCCTAAGCAGGGAGTAAGCAAAATCCCTGGATATAGGAATTCCCTGCCGCTGGTGCAAAACCTCTATTTGATGAAGTTTATCGTGCAAACGCTTTCCCTTAAACAGATTTCCGGATCTTCAAAACAGGCGAAATAATGTCAGAGATACGAATGCGCAGTGTATTTCCAAAATTTAAATGTTACCTTAAAGAATCTTTTTTTTCCTGGAGATCTCGAGTGACCTGATAAACATCATCTCCATTAGCCATGCACATTTAGATAGCCAGACAAAGGGAACCCACCTCTGAAGCAGATGAAAAATACCCAAGAGAGTGCCATCTGAATAGCAATCCTCCTTTTTTCTTGCAATGACCCATGCCATCAAGGCTTCTGAACAATGCGCTCATGTTTGTAGATCATATATCTATCTATCTATATACCGGTCCCAAAATCTTCATTCAAATATAGTTTTGTTAGCTTTTTTGCAGAAGGTTACACCAAATAGGGTCACAAAACTCATCATTCCCATTAGCTTGGAATCTCTTAATGCAAAACTGTGGAGATTTTTGTGGAGAGCAACTCTTCCTGGAAGACCAGCTTACAGCAGGTCTTTTTTTTGTCTTTTCCAGTTCTTTTTGCTGCTAAATTCATGTATGTTAACTATTTATGGGGTCTCTAATATAAATTATTTTTGTCTATGCAGCATTGATACACTTGTTGTTGAGATCAACATGTTTGTGATTATGGTGTGAAAACTTTTATACTAACCTAACTGCTAGATTTAAATATATTACATACTGACCTGCTTTCTTGGTATAGTTCTGATGTTTTTTAGATTTGTAACCTCAAGTGGAATTCATCACCATGTCGATTTTTTTGAACCATCTACTTTTGGTGTTAATCACATGTGTTCAGCGGGTAACATATCTTGTGCTACGTATTGTGTAGCTCAACCAACTAGGTGTTCAACTTGTAATTTCTTTTTTGGCAATGTATGGGTGAAGAGAATTAGCAATGAAGCTTCAGATAGAAGAAAGTCAAAACTCATACCTTTGTATCTAGAAGAACGGCACACATAATCTGGGTATTGGCCATGGCAATACGCAGATTATCCAAGGTCTCCTGATGATATTCATGAGACCCATGAGAAAAATTAAACCGAGCAACATTCATGCCAGCCTTGAGAAGCTTGAAGCCTGCATAGCTCCACAACAAGAGCGACAGCTGCGAATCAAAATCTCGAAGCCTCACAACTCGACTTTTCCATAGCCCTAAAAAATTGGGCTCGATGTTTGCATGTCGTTGGAGAAGGAATACCAGAGAACAATACATACCCGGGTTAAACCATCAAGGAGATTACAATGACAAGCCCTATAAATACTATAGAAATACGCGCATGTAAATACGACCACAAAATCATAGTAAAACCATATAAAAAGTCACCCATACGTTTTGCGCAATGAACATTTTTTGTGATATTAGTATTTAAACAGAAAAACAGCCTACTATGCACTTGAAAGAGGAGCGATGGGATTTCCTTTGAGTCCGTCCAAGATCTCTCCTCAAGATACTTTGGTGTCCCTCGTCTCACACATGTTCTTAATTGATGGATGCTTTATATAAAAGTAATGGGGGATTCCTATGGCTAGAGATCAAGTCAAGAAACCAAGTAGAGGTCAAATAAATTTCCATGCCAACGTGCTATGGTGTCAGCCCTTTTGCTATGCTAGCTCACGTGCAATGCAAACTTTATCTCAAATGCATTTGTATCACGTTACATTTTTGCATCCTCCTTTATGTGATGATTAAAAAGGCGAGAAATTATTGACTTCATCAAGAGGAGGTAAGTGGCGAGTTGTTCAAATTGAAAGCCCTTCGCGAAGATAATTTATACGTTGATTCTCTTGCCTATTATTTACTTACAAAAAGCATGAAGCATTCTTAGCTTTGGCAGATCAGCAGAAATCGATGTTCTCGACGCTTAAGAAACACCTTTTTAAGATTTTGCCTCGATGTTTTTCCATGCATTTCATGTTCTGAGAGTTTATTCTAATGCCCTAATACTATTGAGCGTGCATATAATCGAAAAAAGAGATCTATATATATCTTGGTCATCAAACAAATATAAGTCCTTCAACATCCATTCAAATTGATGCCCACAACACTAAAATTGCTCAGTGGATCTTACCCTTAGTCACCTTATATTGTATGTAATCTTGTACAAAATCCACCATATTGCAGCACATGATTTCTTGTATTATGCAAATTTCATTTCTAAAATTACTACAAATATCTTTTGTTCGATTCGAATGCATCCACATTCACTTGGAAATTTTAGTTATTGTTGCATATGTTAAATCGTTAATCTCTATCATTGGTTGATTGATCTTGGTTTTTTTTTTTTTTTTTTTTTAAAGGGAACAAGAACAATTCATTCTTGGAGCTCCTTCAATTACCTCTCATGGAGCAAGAGTATTGATATATGTGATTTTGTTCCCCAAATTACACCAACTATTCTAGATAGGAGGTGAAAATGGTGCTAGGGCTTGGAGCGCCGTAGTTAGATGCAGTAAGAAGTGATCAAAGGGCTTCAGATGGGCCCAAGGAGGGTCATGAATAGGGGCATAAAGTACAAAACTTGAATAGAGATTGTGGACAACAGCAGAATGAATTGTGTAGGATTGGTTTCAGTGATAGTGGACAGTTGGGTCAACATTAAAAGTAGTTAATGTGGATAAAAGACAGGGACAACTATAGTACGGTGGGAGAGGAAATCTAGAGAGGAAAATAGAAGGCCTTTTCATGGGTTTGTCAATTAAAGGGCAACATATAATGATTAAGCTTGCTCAATTTCTGGGGCATGAGAAAGTAGGAATAAAAAAATGCTTGTTTTGTTTCTATTGATAGCCTTGATAATTGGTTGATGATCCGGCACCAATGGAAAATGTTGTTGAAACTCGAAAAGTTACTCGGTTGCAAAATTGAGCATTCCAAGTTCAAAAGCAAAGCCACTTGGTGTAGCCGATACTGGACCAAATCAATGAAGATCAGAAGCAGCTCTTGGAAGCCCAACAAGGAAGTCGGAGTTCCGAGATACTCCTTACCTCGAGGGAATACTGCCGCTTTTCACACTCCTGCATCAAACTGTCTGGTTGACTCAGTTGCTCTTGACGGCGGCCGACAATTGCTTTGGAAGAGGCCACTCACAGAGGCCTTGAGGAGCTACCACCTTCCTTGCAATCGGTGGTTTGATGATGAAGGAAAAGAAGATCAGATACCTTGCAGAACACCGGTATCAGATGTTTTATCTCTTGGATCGACACCCCAAGACATTCTAAAGAAGGGTATTGAGCAAGCCTCTACAACCTATAGGGAACATTACCTCAAATAGGTGCAATACTTGCAGCGGCTTTATGATCCACTGGAAGGTCGGACAACAGTAACCCCACAGATGCGTCGGCCACTAGTCATTATAGCGGGGGATGTTATAAGGGGAAAGCAGCAGATTTGGATGGCATTCAGGCGGAGCTCCTCAAATGGGTTGGGCCTCCCATGGTGCCCATATTGACGGCATTAATTAATAGAGCATTGCAAGAAGCCCCCCCCCCCAGTGGACCACTAGCAGAGTTGTTCCTATATACAAGGCTGGTGACCCTCACTGCCCAGCCAACTATCGCACCATCATGGTCAGCTCCTTTTTGCGAAATTGTTGGCATCCTTGGGCAATGGTTGACGATATGGGCGGAAGATGCGGAAGTGCGTGCTCTTACACAGGTAGTCTTCCAACCCAGACATTCTATCATTGACCATCTTCACTCTGATAACCCTGATTAAAGATAGCAGGAACCACTGGCGATATATGTACTGTTGTTTTGTGGATTTCGCAAAAGCTTTCGACATTGTACCTAGGGACAAGTTGTGGGACAGATTGAGGCAACTAGGGAATCTAGTCGACTTGCAAAATCCAGTATATAGATATGAGGCATGCTCAGATCGTATGACACCGTCATGGCAATATGTCGTCAGTAGTAATGAAGTGCGCCAGGACTGCCCCGTCTTTTGAACGCTCTTTGACCTGTATATTGATTAATTGGAAGATTGGCTTGCTCAACACCTAGGGGAGGGGTGTTGGGCTCTTGCATCACATGATTCGCCAACTCATAAACATTGACGATGTTGACCTGCTGGTCTACACTCCACAAGACATGAAGTGTCACCTGGATGCTCTAGACACGTTCTGTTGGTTCACTGGTATGCAGGTTAACTTGGCCAAAACTAGAGTACTACTAGTTTCATCCTCCCGTCAGTCAAGACCTCCGTCCTTCACTTATCAGGGACATAATGTGGAGATATCTCTGACCCCTAAATATTTGGGAATCGACTCTCCAACCACCACACACTGGGATGCTTGCATCAGGTTGCGCATCGCAGCAGGCTAGAAAGCTCCATATGCCATGCAGAATAACAGCCACAAGACAGAGTTGTATGACGGATTCACCAGTCACACATCTTCAGGGCTCTGGCCGAGCCTGTTATCCTATATGGGGCGGAAGTGTGGGGTCCAGTAATATCACTGGCCACCTGGAATGACCTGGAACAGGTACATAAGGCCTTCTTAGCACGAGCACTTGGGGTAAAAATATACAATTCCATATCAGATCTTGCTGCAGGAGACGGGTTTTCTACCCCTTCAAAGGGTCGCACTAGACCGCCATCTCTTTTACTTCCAGAAGGTGGTCCATATGGATGATATCCATTTGCCAAATCTGGCTTTAGCTGTAGCAATGGGTCCACAGTGCCTTAAAGCTTGCTGGAAGGACAAACAAGCTCAGTGGTTCTCCCGATGGAATGTACAGACACACAAGTGCATGCACGTATGCACGAAGAAGGAGCACGATGAATTGAGGCAGTATCTTGATGCTCGCTTCCTTAGCAAACTATGGAATGCATATGCTCTGACACAAGTCATGATAGTACACTGTCGACAACAGGTCAATCCCATGCTCGCACGAGGCTCGCATCACTACCTGGTCACCCATTTGCCCATGAGAAGCGCGGACTGATAGCTTCTATCCCCACGGGTGCACATCGCCCCTGCATTGAGATAGGCTGATGGACTGGGGAGGCACGCAAGGACAGGATCTTCCAGTGTTGCCAGCAGGGCGCCATTGAGGATGAATGCCATGTTCTTCAAACCTCCCCGGCATACACTCATATCCGGACAAGGTATGTTCAGTTGGTTTCGTGTGGCCAACCGCTGCATGTATTATTGGACACGACCTTCATGGGTTTACTGGGATCATATCTTCAAAAGGGTATGGATATACGAACTCAGTTGTGCCCTTCGGTGCTGTGATGACCATACCATATACACAATATAGTCGTCACACGGACCACGTGCATGGGCGACACCTGGCTCAATCTCGCCCACTGGAGTGGCATGATCTTGGCCGTGGAAGCAGGTATATACAGGAGAGCCTCACTCTTCTCAGGCTATTCCGGTTCAACGCCAGTCTTGGACCTTCTCAGCGTCTGCCCTTTTTCTTGTTCTGCATTCTTGAGCGCCTTCGAGCCATTTTACTCTTGCCCACTGTATTATAAAATTCTTGCCAGATCCTGGCATACATTTTTGTATTTCTGTTTCCGTGTATTTCGGTTAGGTTCATGACAGTTTGAACCGGAATCCATTACCAGCTCGGGTCGGCTCGGGCTCGTCCGTGGACCAACTTGGGAAGTCCACACCAGTGACGGATCAGACCAAGTAGGTGTTTTCCTTTTGTGTTGTTCTGCTCCTCAGGATCATGGTGGCGATCCTGTTAGGCATGTTTGGGTGAAAAATTCTTAGTTTCTTGCTCTTTGGGATCGCGATCGCGATCCTCTTTAGCAGTTTTGGGTGAAAAAAAAAAGTTGCTCAGCTCAGCTCAGCCAGGGCAATCCTTCTAAGCTTGCCCTGGTAAATTTTGACTCTGTCCTGCTCTGGTAGATCGCCAGGGCGATTTCCCTGAGCAGT
>JAANSK020197876.1:0-14546 GCA_011763485.2 Isoetes engelmannii
GCATGACTACGTAGAGTTCACCTTGCGCCATGTCTATATTCAACGTGGGAATGAAAAATTATTGAGAGAACATTGGAGTCAGTAGCAATGCTTGAATTTGCAACTCCACATGCCAAACATCTGGATGATTTCGTGATTTAGGATGGTGGAGGAAGCGTTCCAATTGAGCAAGTTCCATATGAAGGCGACTCCATTGATGAGAATTTTAAAAAACCTAGATACTATGTAGTTACACCTGTTTATGGCCTTGCTTCAGAGATCCATATATATGGAAAGTGGAACTGGAACTTACCCATGACGGTTCCGTGACTGAAGGCTCCGCGGCTGAAGGCTCCCTTGGTGGCATGATAGTGTCAACTTGCCTCCTGGCCATCTCCAAACGCCGATCACGAGCCGGCATATGATCGAGCAAGGGCACCTAGAAGGAGGAAAAAAAAACACTAACAACAAGAAGCCCGACTGCTTGGTTTATATACTCAAATTTTATAGACGTCATGGTGTCTAAGGACATCCACTCAGAATGCACTTCTTTAAATAATTGGAGGGCCTCTTCGCCGTGTTATACTTAGCATATGCTCCAAGCATACAAGTCCATGAGATCACATTCCATCCCATCATTGTGTAAAATGCAACATATGCTTCTTTCAAGATTCCACATTTAATTTGTTATCACGAGCGCAACCAAATCTGCTGGCATTGGAGTTTTTTCAAATTGTACAAGTTTAAGCCCATCTCAGGACACTCATATTTAATCTGTAAAACAAATGGTGCATGAAACTTTTACACTTTAACCTTAAAATTTCAAATAATCCTTAGAGATTGCAAACATTGCATGTGATTAAAATATATGCTAATGATGCTGGTTGCAAAACCTTTAAGAAAATAGTGCACTATGTATTTTCGAAATGAGCACTAAAGTTACATATATATGTACAGTCGTGATTTAATTAGAAAGTCTCTGCCACTATATGTGCACAATCATAGACTGCAAGACAAGACAACTGACAATTTGTTGGGCCTCTCAAAAACTCAAAGAATAAATAATATTCGAGAATAAGTAATAGTAAGGAATGCCAGCATAATATTTAGCACAAGGGAAAAATACAATTTTTTTCGAGACAAATTCAATCTTCTTAACCATGAAAAGATGCAGCTAGCAAATGAAGCTTCAATCACCAAGCCAAACTGCTATTCACTGTAATGAATAGACTACTTGATACATTGTTAGCTTTTGCGGTATGTTTCAAGACTGACCCTGCTATTGGATACATGTCTAGAAGGACAACAATGCTGAGAGAGACAAAAAATGCAGCAAGCTAAAATTCTATTCAGGTTATCAATATACTATGGATTTATGTCAAATGGAACTCCATGCCTTAGCCTACTATAATGACAGATGCAGCTATAGTGAACAACCTAACAACATAATTAGTAGCATCATGAGAAGTTGAATATTCTTCATGGCTCTAATGCCACATATTTCTCCAACGGGTATGTTTTTGTGTGGCTTTACTTCTAGATGTCAAAGAAATGACTATACATAAGATATTTTACTGTAGTTATAATTGAAAACCATGTTTCGATCAATAAGCCATTTGTTCTTGTATGGAAGGAGAGCGCAACACGACAGAATAAGACAAGACAAGATAACATTTGACAAAACAAGACTTACTTGGTCCTGTTTAAAAGGCAACAAGGGAAGCAGAGTGACCTCCATGCCGGAATGGCCGTCCAAACGGATTAGAGTCGCTGTAATGATAGGCAGAAAATTCCAGCTCCTGCATTCTTGCATCGATATGAACTGTCATAGCCCTCAAGTACAGCTTCTCCTCTCTCATTTTCTGTGGAGGCCAACATTTCCACAAAACTCCACTAGCAATTTTGTGAATCTCAATCTTGATCAAAAGGTCTACATGAACTTAGCATTTAGTATGTAGATTGGAAAGAACGATGTATGGGTTGAAGTGAGCATCAGGAGCTCTTTATAAGACTAATCCTTTCTTCCACATCCAAGAATTTCAGCCAATTCAGTAGCCATAGTCCCAATTCGGATGAGCGCAACCACCGGACTATTTTTGGGGAGAACAAGCTTGACAGACACTCATCTCCTTTGCCAGATGATCCGGAAGAAGGCTTTGCTGGCATAAATGGAATTAATGTACACTGAAGTTTTCATTATGAAATAGAAAATAAAGACTTCAGATGTCAGCTCTCTACCATTAAATTCTAAAGGAGCAGAATTAGAAAAGCCAATTACACCCACCTTCAGAAGCCATGTTCCACTCACATGATCTGCATGGACACGTGTGTTCAGTGCATACTTTAGCGTTAGGCCAAGCTCATTAATTAGATTCAAATCCCTATCAACTGGGTCTGCAAAATGAAAATACTGAAAAGTGAATGTCTAATTCAAAATCATGAACATAATGCAATTGAGTGAAACAATACCAGAGCACGCTTCTCAGAATCACTCAAATCTTTCAAGTAAATAGATGTAAGTGCTAGACTCCTTTTGAAAAAGCTACCTGAATAAGAAAATTGGTGCTTGTTGGCCGGCCATCTGGAGCAATGCTTTTCTTTCTAGTTCTTGGGCAAAGAGTCACATATAGGAAAACAATCAAGTTGCAACAAAGATGTGCACAAAAAAGATTGACCTGTAAAATTTCATAAAGTAGATGAGCATGGGAACGAAATGGGAAAAACAATAGTCTGATAGGAAAGGACATGAGAATAGATCAGAGGAAGATAGAGAGGAAGTGGCATACCTAAATGCTTGACAAAGGCAAGAGGCAGCATTGTATACATGTGGTAGTTGTCGGAACATTGTAGCCGCCTCTGCTAAGTGTTTACTCCTTGTCTTATAAAGACTAACCACAAAGGCTGTATCAATTCAACAGGTTGTATCCGTTCCATCCAATGGATCGATGGGAGCACGAACTCTGAATTTCAGAGATATCTAATTTCCTTAGCTGTAGATTGGAAATTAAGAAGATCTAACGGCAGAGAAAAAAGAGATGATGTGGCATGGCAAGTGGACACCTTAGAATTGCGAGAATTGGGTCACCTCTGGTTAGGCAACCCTGCTAATAACCTTGCTAGTTTTTTATTATGGATACGCGTTCGGGGCTAACGCGTGATCTAATGAAAAAGGAAGCTGGGGGCTCCCAGATCTTGGATGTCGAAACAACAGATAATGTTGTTGTTGGGCGCTAGTTGCGGTCAGAGCTTGCTTCTTAACAAGCCACAACTTATCACATATATCTTTGAACTCAGGACGGTCATCTGGATTCTGTTTGACGCAAGATTCTAGCAAAATTGTGAGCTGATCGGGAACAGTTCTGGGCACTTTTGAAGCTGTTTCTTGAAGCACTTTTGCTGTGAGCATCTCGCAACAAATTACACCAAAACTATAAACATCTACTTTTTTTGAATAGTGCCCTTCTCCTTGTCTTATTTCTTCTATCAATTCGGGAGCCATGTATTTCAAAGTGCCCCCCACTGTATTAGCTATAGCGGTGTCAAAATTACTTTTAGAAAAACCAAAATCAGTGATTTTGATAAGTGGACTATCATCGTCTCTAAACTTGAGCAGCACATTCTCGGGTTTCAGATCTCGGTGAATCACTTTCTTACTATGCAAATACCTCATGGCCTTTTCTATTTGAAGCATCATATCGAGTGAGTGAATCAAAGGAAGGGGATCTTTTAGCTCCTCAATGTGTTTGCCGAGATCCTTATCCTTAACCACTGGCCCGAGCAGGTTAGATCCCTCCATTGTCTCCAGCTCTTGCTTCCGAGCTCTTGCTTCCGAGCATTGTCTCCGGCACTCGCAATCCGATCCGACTACAAATTAAGAACGATCTGCTCCCCAGATTCAGTCTTCCGGTCTCTGTTTCTTGCTGTCTACTCCAGCAGCAAAGATGATCCACGAATTTAACTTAGCGAAGAAACATTGGTGCCTGGTGGACTTGCGGCGGCCAAAGTGGACTAGGCCCTGGTCGAGCACGGAATTTACAGGTCTGCATATTCGACTGCTCAAAATCTTCCCTTTCTGCAGACATTAGGGCTCAGATCTATGGTTTATTTGTGCCCCGAGCCATAAGAGCATCGCTCTTTTCTGAGTAGAAATGGAATTAATCTTTTCCGGTTCCCGATTGGAAGTAAAAAGGATTCCACCATGCCTGAAGACGTGATTTGCGAGGCGCTGAAGGTATTATTGGAACAGGGGTAAGCATAGAACAGGGGTTTTGGTGGCGTGCTTCAGGAAGGCGCAAGAATACATGCGTTTTTCGGGCTCCAAAGCAAGAGCTGGAGACGAGCAGGTTAGATCCCTGCATTGAAAGACATCACTGAAACAGCCGGAATAGATCAAAGAACAGAGCTCCAAGAATGAACAGAGCGGGAACAGAGCCGAGGAACAGAGGCGGCCACGAACAGAGCAGATGATTATCACAGTAATCATCAGGATATTCTTTAAAAAACGAATATTCGGATGATTATCACAGTAATCATCAGGATATTCTTTAAGAAACGAATATTCGAATAGTTATGCAATATAACCATTCTGAGATCGGATGGTGGGCAATGGCTGGATCAGGATAACCTGCAAGGGCCAGTGGTTAAGAGTATATAAATGTGTTGGAGCAATGGTGGGGATTATGAAGGAACTAGTAACAATCTGGGTATAAGTTAAGAGTATAATATAAATGTGTCGCGCGTAATGAGAAAACCTGCAATAATAACGGTGCCTAGCATTGTGGGGCTTTACTTGAAAACATGTAGATGATACACATCCATGCACCTATTGTCTACACTATTGCAGCAAATCTAAACCTTAAGCCCAACATGTAGTCGTGTTGTCTTGCGGCATCAAATTTTTACCGTTGGATTACTTTCATCGAGGAGACACGCAGAATTAAACCTAGCATGGAATCTTGGCTGTCTTACAACATCAAATTTTGACCATTGGTTCATTGAAGACACATTCACGGTAAAATTGCAAGAGCGTAGCAAAAAACTACATGTAGAATGATATCTTCCAATTTAGATGTCTTAGAAACTTTGACAAGTTAAAAGTTTGTTCATGTCAGTTGAACCCTTCCGCCAGTTACATCAGGAGTGTCCAATTACGAAGCAAACTTTTTTGTTAATTATTAGCATAGCAAGGGGCCATTCTCCTAAATTATAGATTATTGTAGTTTTGCTCATGCAATGCAAGACTACCAACGAATCCTCGGCTCCTTAGAAGCGACAAAGTATTATTTTGCAGTATTCTTCAATTGAAAAGAGGTGTTATATTAAAGAAGAGCATACGGATCAGTAAAAAAGAGCAGTCATAGGGGCAACTCTAGGGGCATTGCTTTTCAGCCTCACCATTCTAGTGCCACCTGCCATAGTCCCATTGACCTTTTTTTTCCTTGTTTATGATATTTTTTTCTTTGTTTAAGGTCCATACTAGACTAATCCGTACAGACTAGCTAGCTTATCCTGTCGCTCGTACAGACTAGCTATAGCTTATCCCACCGCTTGCGACAACCAAAGTGGAAGACACGTATAGGCTTTTAAGTTCTACCACGTTGGGGATCATCATTGTATACCCCTGGTAACCAACTCTCAAATATAAGTGACATTGGCAAGGTTTGAACCCTTCACCAAATGCACACTTATTTTCGCATTACTAGGCCTATACCAACTCACCACACATCCGTTGGGTAAAACTTTTGCCTTATCTGCACACTTTGTAGGCAGGATATAATCCCGCCTTAGGAAGTCTAGGTCCTAGGGGCAACTCTTTTCAGCCTCACCATCCTAGTGCCACCTGTTCCATATGATTTCAAATAGCAAATCAGTGAGGAATTCCATCTATACATTATCGAGGACAATGATGTAGGACATGCATGTGTAATGCTTAGCTCTTGGAGTAATGTTGTCAAAAAGAGAGAAAAAAATTATATCCTTCATCAGCTAAGCCCCATCACCATATTCAGAAAGAATAGAAATGCATTGGGCTTCAATACTTCTCACAATCTCCAACCTTTCCTACACAATAGCCAGATGTTATCCCCCTCGCTTACCACCAATTGGCAATGAATGAGATCCCCATTTGATTTGGCTCGCTCCACTTGCAGATGCTGAACGTATTTGCAGTAGCAGAATTGTCCGAGCCCATAATTCAAAATTCTTGGATTTAATTCAGTCCTTTGTAGTTGCAATTGGGGTTTTGAGGTTTCCGACCAGATTTGGTGGGCAGTGCTAATAGAATTGGACATGAAAGTATATACAGGGCTGCTAATTTTGTGAAGACTCGGCTATGTTTTACACAATAGTCGTTGAAAAGTCCGTTGAATAGTAGAACGTATGAACATTATCTTCACTATTTCAGGGCACTCAAAGTTCTATTTTTTTGCCCCGATCTGAGCAATGAAGGTCCTCAATCAAGCCATTCTCCTCTCTATGGGCTATAGACGTCACTATAAACCTTCTTCGTCCTTATAAACTCTAAATGTGCAAACTCCAGCTTTCTCTGGCTCTTACCGGAGCCTACCTTCACCCACCTTGGAGCCTTCCCTCCATTTAGCAAAAAATATTTTAGGGCCTTTTCCACTTCCTCGAAAAGGCATGCCATGTCCTCTAATGTGAGGGTCACCATAAACCTAGTATTGCCATGTTTCACACCTTAACCGTCACGCTTTTGAATTAGGCCAATCCTGAGCATCCGTTGCAGACCTGTGATGGGCCCCGCAGGACGAGTAAGGGCTCTTATAAAATGCCTGAGAGTTGCCTTGGATTCAGGTTTGGATGCTGCTAATCTTGCCTTGGCTCTTATATTCTTGCAATGGCTGCTGATAAACCTTGATGTGGTTGCCGTAGGTCTCATAATCTTGCTATGGCGGCTGGTAGACATTGATGTGGGTATCGTAACTCTTGGTCTGCACTGTTGGTAGCCTATAAGGGGTTCACCTCCCCTGCTCGCCCATTACGTCTGATAAATGAACTTGGGCAGACATAATGGGCAAGCAATGGAGGTGCCTTCATCGAGTTGCATTAGCTCAAATAATTGGAAGGCATTGTTTGTGTGTTTCTTCAAGAGGTCATGTTCCTCCAAAGCGAGTGCATATATGGACATTCCAAGAAGTGACATCCTTATGGCATCGGCTTTGTCCTTCTTGCTTGTGATGACATTCCCATGTCCGGTATATTTACACGCTCATTGCTGCCATGATTTTTTCCCCCGGAAACCCTCTGGGCAGGGTTTTTTCGCTCGGGCCATAATGCGCTTGCTTTTTCTGTTTGTACATGTCCCATAGACCAATTGGCCTCCGTGGACGATAAAAACGTCATTCTATTCTATTCTATTCGATTCTACGGCATATCCTAAAAAGGAAAAAGGGCATTTCTCTATCGTGTTTGTTGAGCATATGCCTTCTTATTACGAGGGATTAGGGGGAATAAGATGAGAATAACCAATGCTAACGTGCAACTTAGCACATATACGAGGATTCTTATTTGTCCAAGTGCCCTCGTCTATCCAAAATAGGATAAACTCCAAAAAGCAAGCCTTGCTGAGGTGGATGCCAAGTGTGCACCAATCATTATGAGAACAAATTTCCAAAGCAGATAGGCACGACTTGCTTTCCTTTTTTCTTTTGCTTTGATTTTTGTGAAAATATTGATGGCTCTTGATCTTTGCATGGGCATCTTACTGTAGTATATCTCGTAGAATGTAGTACAGCTAGGTTGTTTGAAGGAAAGGAATTGGCTAGTAGACTTAGAGGGAAACTGAGAAATGGTGTGTCAAGGAAGCGTGTTTTTTAGTCCGACGATAGGTTGTTACTATGCCCTTGACTTAAGCGCAAGGCGTCCTTCCCTAACGGGTTTTGGGAACAGGCTTGTGTCAGCAAAGGCCATGAAATGGGGATCAAAGGGTCCTTCCAAGTCAAGCGTACCAAACCCAAGTTTTCAAGCGAGTGTTTGGAGAAAGCCCCATAGCAAATTTGTCGAAATCACGCATGCCCAAGCTGGGGGTAAGTCTCTGGATTCTTTTGCCTCGCTGATCTGATTTGTTTAGAATGTAATAAGGCCTGATCTTGAATGGATCGGTCAATTCTTGAGTGAATGTACCCCGCTTGCGCTTTCATAGTTAGAAAAAGAAGATGCCAGTTTGACTGCTTACTCAAACAGAAGGCCTCAATGTTTCTGATAAAATGCATGTTAATGTTGATGCAGAGGGGGAAATGGAACAGCGCCATATATCGACGGAAGTTTCTTCAGGATCTGTTCTGCCCTACGTTGGAGTTGCGTGCTTGGGGGCAATACTTTTTGGATATCACTTGGGGTATTGGGATACTTGTTTGTTTTTATTACGGTTTTTGTTAAGCAAATTAAGATGATAGACTGAAATTTTCTCAGTGTGGTCAATGGTGCTTTGGAATACCTTTCCAATGACCTAGGACTTGCGGGCAATACTGTTTTGCAAGGTACTCAATTGGTTCTGGATATAACGAATATTAACCCTCTAGGACCATGGCCTTTGATTTCTCTTTGGCTTATACGCAGGATGGGTGGTCAGTTCAACATTATTAGGGGCAGCAGTTGGGTCATTTACAGGTGGTTCTTTGGCAGACAAGTTAGGCCCAAGGAAGACATTTCAGCTGGATTCTATTCCTCTTATAATTGGCGCCCTTCTTAGGTGGGTAAACTTGAACTATTCTCACATGTTTGCTGATTTTTAATCCTTTTCATGTTAATTAATGTCCTATGATGGTATCAAGAAGTGAATTGTTGACTAAAGTCAGCATTTGTATGAATTTGACTTTCGCTTCCCTGCAACTGTTAATTGCTGGATTGGAAATTGGTATTATAACATGGTAACCAAGAAATGAAGTCCTTTGTTTTTGTTGACTCTGGTCTTAGTATGTTTGATTTCTTATAGTTGTAAGACCATTAGTTACCTGAAAATGTTGAAGATCTGGAAGGATCGTCGTGTTAGCAGCAAATTTTCATACTGGAAGCATTATTTTGTATTATATGCCATTCATGGTTTAGATCCTTTTTACCAGTTGAAGACCTCTTGAAAGTGAAAAGAGAAGCAAAAATTGTTCACACTTGATACTATAACTCAACAGAATATTGGTGTTGATCCAGTTGGGATTAATTGATGTTGCTGATCTCCTATCAAGGGAAAAGGCTTTTGATGTCGCCTCATGCTGGAACTTGTCTGTTTTATGCATGAAGATATTTGCATAATGTAGGTCTTTTGAAATCAAGGTTACGAACTGGCAAATAGCCTAAGTAGTTTGCTCCTGGAAAGTCTTAATTTGTTCTGCATTTGTACTTATTCTTTTGCATGACTACTGCAGTGCAACAGCCAATAGTATTGAAGCTATGATGATTGGTAGGCTTCTTGTGGGGATTGGGATAGGAGTGTCTTCTTGCGTGGTACCACTATACATCTCTGAGGTAGGCATATCAATTATCTGTCCAATTATAAGGCGCTGTGCTGATCGGATTCCATGTGATTTTTATGAGCTGGTGCCAGATCTCTCCTACTGAAATTCGTGGAGCACTTGGTTCAGTTAATCAACTCTTTATATGTGTTGGAATCCTAGCCGCGCTAGTGGCTGGATTACCATTGGCTGGCAATCCCCTCTGGTATATGCTCTGTCCACATGATAATTCAATAACAAATGAACTTCAGATCGATAAGCTATCTTGTCTCTTCGAAATATATTCGCAGTTATAGAAGATAATAAGGATCACTTACCTGTATGCTGCGTGTTTGTAAGTAACATATGTCTATATAACCAGGTGGAGGACTATGTTCAAATTGGCAGTTGTTCCAGCAGTGTTGCTGTGTCTAGGAATGGTGTTCTCTCCTGAAAGTCCACGTTGGCTCTACAAAGTAGGGTGAAAAATGCTTGCTGCTATCGAATCCTTTGATAGATCAGAAAACTAACAGAACTGTGTAATTTAATAGCAAGGAAAAGTGTCAGAAGCTGAACTTGCCATTAAGAGGCTTTGGGGGAAACACAAGGTTGAGGATGCGATGTCTGAATTGAAAGCAAGCAGTTCAGACACGTCTGAAGAGTCAGCTGGTTGGATGGATCTTTTCAGTAGTCGCTATAAGAAAGGCAAGTCCACATCACATATTATGCTCCTCCTAGGCCATAAACCAAATGCCTGTTTTGATTATGTGGACATTTTGGATTTTTTCAATTGGGAGCAATATTTCTGCAGTACCATGGGACAATTGTCTTAGATAAATCTAGGCAAGGGAGACCATAACTGGCAGTTGTTGAGGCAAAAATGGTCCTTTTGCCAGTGAGGACATGTTCCAACATTTAAATCTGTTGAAAAATGCAGTACAGCCATATTTTAATCCTTAGCCTGCAATAAAACATTCTCAAGAGCCCTACATGCGATGTATATATTATCATGGGCGTAGTGGTAAATGTTTGAGTTATAGCTTATCTGATGCAATTTCTTTCCTTGATAAGACTTTTCCTTTTTTGACAGTGGTCGGAGTGGGGGCAGCATTATTCTTGTTTCAGCAGTTTGCAGGTATCAATGCTGTCGTTTATTACTCAACAGCTGTCTTTAGGAGTGCGGGTATTACATCTGATGTTGCAGCTAGTGCACTTGTTCAGGCTGCAAATGTACTTGGTGGGCAAACTTCGTGTTTATAGTTCTTTGGAATTACATAGTAAGTTTGCTAAGTTGTGAAGTGCACTATTTATAGGCACTGCTGTAGCAGCATCTTTGATGGACAAACAAGGCCGTAAAAAATTACTAGCCATCAGTTTCCTTGGAATGGTATTTAATGAGCTCCCCCTTACAATTCATGCAACACATGATACTTGCCTGATCATTTTGTTTTTTGACAGGCTGCATCCATGCTTTTACTGTCACTTGGACTTTCCTTGCCTGCATTGGCGTCTTATTCTGGTGTTCTTGCTGTTCTTGGGACTGTTGCGTAAGTACGATATTTTGAACAAATGATTCAGCACTAATGACTAATGGCACTGGTGGGTTGGCAGCTATGTGCTGGCATTTTCTCTGGGTGCTGGTCCTGTTCCTGGACTTCTTTTACCAGAAATATTTCCCTCCAAAATCCGGGCCAAAGCTATTGCCTTTTCACTTGGTGTTCACTGGGTAATAACTCATCTCTTGAAAAGATTTGGCTGCTGTGTTTTATGCAGTTATTAATGAGTGTTCCTATTCCAATGGGTGTTGCAGGTCTCAAATTTTGTGATTGGCCTATTTTTTCTGAGTGTTGTAAACAAATTTGGCATCAGCACTGTTTACCTCGGTTTTGCTGCTGCGTGCCTTTCGGCAGTGTTTTATATTGCAAACAATGTAGTTGAGACAAAGGGACGTTCTTTGGAGGAAATTGAGCTGGCGCTTGTGCCGCCTGCATAGAGTTATTTGATGCTGGGAATTTATTATTTATTAAAACATACTTTTCTTCCATCTTTTCCTTCCTCTTCTTCCTCCATTGTAGCATTCGCACAAAGTTGAAGACACTTCGTTAGGGATAATCGCCGCAGGCAGGCCTTTATGTAGGGTACGGGGCATGGCGAGCCCGGCAGGGCAAGCCATGCCCTTATTTTGAAGGCTCGCCACGCCCTGACCACGTAAAGTTAGAGGGGAGAGTATTTGGCTGCCATGTGGCGTCGTTGCTGCAACAGAATTTCAAGAAGTCAGAATTTCAAGAAGTCTTGCTGGAACAAAGTCGGAGGAGAGGAAGGCACCCATGGAGGAGGAGAGGCAGGGCATTTATGCTTTTAATGGGCCTGAAATCAAGCGAATGCTCTCCTCCCTAACTTTAGGTGTACAGGAATGTCTTTTTACAAGACATTCATGAGATGGAAACAGGGCGACGTTGGAAGCAACTTAGGTGCTATCCTGCGGCCTGGCGCGGTCGCCTTGTTTCCATCTCATGAATGTCTTGTAAAAAGACATTTTTGTACCGTGGAAGCAACTTAGGCGCTATCCTGCGGCCTGGGTAGAGGAAGATGCAGCGTGGATAGAGGAAGAAGAACGTTAGAATGCATGGTAAATGTCGGAATGCAGGGTAAACGATGAAGAATGCAGGTAAAATTTCCGGAATGCAAGTAGATGGTTGCAGTCATTTTTTACACAACATTCTAGAAAATAATCTGGACAGGTGTCAAGATACTATTGGATCCGTGGGCAGGATTGCACCTAATGTTGTTTTTATGACAACACAATCTTAATCCGTCACTTAAAATTTTGAGTTTATTCATAGTGGTTTTTTGTGACAGTCACCATTGGATCTCGCCTAGGATGTGGATAGCATGAAAATTCAAACATGAGTAGAAGATAGCGTTTTGCAAGACTGCTTCCAATGTTGCATCCTCACCAGAGTATATTGTATATAATGTGTTTGGAGCCGCGCCTTAATCCTAGATACAAGGACCAAACACCTCAAATTACAATGGTTTGCGAATTGTATGATGCAGGAAGTTTCCATATATGGTTTTTTTTTTCCTTTTTTTTTGGCAAAAAACCATTGGGTATTTGTGTTAGAATTTTAGAACACACATCTACGCGTGGTATCTTGGCTGGAAAGGATGTAGGTTTGGTCTGTGCAGATCGTGCTGGAGCATCCTCGGGGACATTGATAAAATGTGGTAGAGTAGTTTTCTTCTGATCTATTCCATCAATGTTTGGTCAACTTTCTTACCTGTATGTAACTTGTACATTTCTCTCCAGCGCCTAATCTCTTGTTCCAGCGCCTAATCTCTTGTTCCAGCGCATAATCTCTTGTTCCAGCGCCTTATCTCCTTCAGCGCCTAATCTCTCCAGCGCCTAATCTCTTGTTCCAATGCCTAATCTCTTGTTCCAGCCTAATCTCTTGTTCCAGCGCCTAATCTTTTGTTCCAGCCTAATCTCTTGCTTGATCCGACCGGTTCCAGAGTCCAGAGGATTCGCACACAGGGGTGATTCGGTTCAGCTTCAAGGATTTGCTGGTTCCGCATCTCCAAGGGTTTTGGATTGAAGCCCTAGGGTTTCTTGACGGGGCTTCAGATCAGGGCTCCAGCCATCAGATCGGTGACGCTAAGGTGGTTCTAATTGCAATCGGCGGCCTTTACCCAATCATCCCGGTTCCAGCACGGCCCTGTTCTACCCCAGCCATTCAAGCAGGTCTGTTTTGCCCTCGCTACAATGTCCGGTTTGCCTTAGCGTTCTTCTTGCCACAGGGGTTTGCTCCACAGGGGTTCTAATCGGCTCCACAGGGGTTTGCCCCAGCGGACCGATTCAGTACTGGCTCTCTTTGCTCTGCCCTGAGGCCCTCTCTACCCTGCTCTATTTCGTCCTGCTCTCCAGCGATCTTCTTGTGTAAGCAAGCGCCTCTCCAGTGATTTGTGTAGATGTTCCTCTGTACCCAGGTTTCCGGCTAGGTTTGCTCTGCCCTTGCTTGCCCTTGGTTTCCTTGCTAGCTTTGCTCTAGTCTTGCTTGCCCTTGGTTTCCTTGCTTTCTTCTTCTTCTGTTTCCCTTGATTTGTGCAAGCTTTGCTCTATTTCCCGGTTTCCGGCTACCTCTGGTCTCTTAAAGCTCGCTCTTGGTTTCCTTGTTTGCTTGGCTTTGTTTCCAGACTAGCTTTGGTAAGCACCTCCAGCGCTTTGATTCCGGGATTCCTCGCTATTCTGTGCTCCGTGTCCTCTCCCACACAGGATCCATCATTTCTAGTGCGTACCTTAGGTGTTGCGCTCTAGGTGCATTTTGAGCCCCCAAAACTCCTGTTAGGACCCATTTTCCACCTAGAGCACAACTGGTGACCAGAATACACTTGACCTATTAAAGACACCTTTTTGCGCTCCCATAAGTGTGCAGCCCCCAACTCTCCTATCAGAACCCGTTGTTCACATCGAGTGCAACTATTGGTCACATTAAAGATAGTTCCCCTAGTTGTGTCCCGCTGCCCACCCCTTAGCCCCGCGCAAACAATCCACAGGCGTGCCAACACCATGGACACAGACACAGTCCAAGAGCCGGATGAGCCTCATGCAGCCATGCACATCGACGACCAGGACCAACACCCTCCCCCGTCAAAGGCAGGCATGGCTGCCAAACTCCTCCTCGATCGCATTGATGAAATCCCCATCCGTTGAATGGACACCACGGGCAATGTGGACAGAATTGACAGATTCACATTCAAGCAAGCGGCCCGGGCCAAGACAAAGGCAACATACATAGCCCGCGCATATGACCGACACGCCTCCCTCGCAGCAGCCCGAACTTCCCTGCCACCATCTCCTTCCCAGATGTCGGACAACAGCCTGCACAACCTTCAGAAGATGATTGAACAACAAGACGCCCGCGTACGGACTCTCGAAGATGAGCTACACTAGCTTCGGACCTCCAAACCTCGACAGAAGATGGTCGAACAGCACACCGCCCGCATAGAGGCTCTCGAAGATGAGCTGCAGCAACTGCGGACCTCTGAACCGAGATTGCTTAAGAAGCAGTTGGCCACAGAGAAGCAACGGATCTTTGATCTCGAAACCAGGGTACATCAGCT
>JAANSK020197987.1:0-14546 GCA_011763485.2 Isoetes engelmannii
CCCTTTCTGTATATTTTCGTACGAAAACACTCCAAAATAACCCATTCCTTATAACTCAGATGGTTCATACGACATTTCACGGTGAACCCCCCTTGGTCACCCATCTTTCCTGCTGTAGATGCCTTGAAAGAACATCACTGTGGACTTTATCCAAAGGTTGTCGAAGTCCATACATAAGAATGACCAGATCTGGACGGTTGTAGACAGGTTGTCTAAACAGGTTCACTTTATTCCATGTAAATCGAGTATGACAGCTCCTCAAGCAAGCAACATTTTTTATGAAGGAGATACTTAAGATTCATGGAATGCTTGACGCGATTATAACTGATAGGTATCCATTATTTTGCAGCAAATTTTGGTCAGGACTTATGAAGAATCTATGTACAACTTTACAGTGTATTATCCCCAGACCGATGAGCAAACTGAGTTTGTGAACCATGTCATTGAATATATGCTACGAGCATATCTGGCATAAAGGCGAGTTCAATGGGAAGAATATTTCTAACTTCTGGATTTTGCCTATAACAATACCGTTCATTCTGTTATTCAGAGAACTCCATTTGAAGTGGTTTATAGATATTCCTTAGAATCTCCAATTACAAAGATAGGCGGAGAAGTGCTAGCTTCGGATGAAGCAACAAGTGACTTTGCAGATATTCTCAAGAAGTGAAAACTCGTATCCAAAAGAGTCAAGAGTTAATGATTTCTAAACTCGCGAAGAAACGAAGAAAACTTAAGTATGGAAAAGGATAATGGGTTTGGATACATCTTCCCAAGAAACGACTACGAAAAATGGGTACTAGGTACGTAAAACTGGCTCCTAGGTATTCTGGTCCATTTCAAATTGATGAGAAAGTAGGTGAGAATGCCTATCGTTTGCATTTGTATAGAAATTGGACTAACCGACATCTAGTTTTTAATGTTGTAGTGCTAAAGCCCGCTAAGGATTGAGGCCATCTCTAAATGAACTGAGATGAAAGTCCTCTAAGGACTGAGGCCATCTCTAAATGAACTGAGATGAAAGCCCTCTAAGGACTGAGGCCATCTCTAAATGAACTGAGATGGAAGTCCTCTAAGGATTGAGGCCATCTCTAAATGAGTTGAGATGAAAGTTCTCTAAATATTGAGGCCATCTCTAAATGAATTGAGATGAAAGACCTCTAAGGATTGAGGCAACATCTTATAAGGACTTAAGATGAGACAATTTTACTCAAGATTGATGAGGACGTTCAATCTTGAGAAGATAAGGATTGTTACGGATGCTAAGCCGGCTTAGGGGAGTGGCTCAGCTACCGCAGGTTCTAAAGACATACGTCTTATTATAGTTAAATATCCAAATACCATTAATTAGTTTAACATTAGACTTAAATGGTAAAAGGTGGCTGATAACGGGTGAGCAAACTCGTTATCGAAAATCAACGCAGGTATATTTCCGGACCTGCTGGATCAACATGGAAAAGGTCCAGGGGGGCGAATCATCCTCCCAAGTCCCGATCTCGCTTTTTCCAGCCTTTTCTTGCCTTTATTTCATTCATCGTCTTGGTTTCTAGATACTTTGTTGATCCGCTTCAAAAAGCCTTTTGGCAAAGGTCTTTCCATATAAATTAGCCATGGCCCCTTTGTTTTGATCTACCTAAATCCTTCTGCTTCCTGCTTAAGCTCCTTATGGTGAAGTCGATCTGTGTGAATGAATTGCTTTGCCTAGTGATCTAATAAGCCCTATTGAACGTAAGATAAGGACTTCTTGCCAGTCGAGCCTAGTTGGGTGGTTGAATCTCCTAAGGATTGGAGATCTGCTTTGTTTATTCATTATTACTACCGATTGTTAGTGTTGAATTATTTGTGATTTGTATCAGGCAGACTCGTCTGCAGGGGTACCGACATCTGATTACCCAACGGATTATACAAACGTTGCAGATATTGGACCCATTACTCGGAAGTGATGTTCCCTGTAGGTTGTTGTGACCTCTTCAGTACCTCTCTCCAGAATCTCCTGAACATCTATTGCTGGTGTTCTGCAAGATAGATCGCTTTCTTGTCCTTGAGAAATCTGCGGTATTGAGCGATGGGCTGTGACCGCAGAATGGGATCAGTGACCTCACAAAACCAGTGCTTGGATTCTCGACATTCTTGATCAAACCAATGATTTTGAGGGAAACTGGAAGTTTGTACAAGCATGTGCGGGCGTCCTCGACCAAAACATGTGTCCACGGCTGCCATAAGGATTTTATGAGTCAGTTGGATGGTCTGCTATTGGAATTGGGGAGTTTCAGTATATCGCCCAGGGCCGGCTCAACCAACTGGACATAGCTCTGTGCATGGTCATAATCCAAGCAACTAGGACACCTGAGGGCTGTGGCAATGGGTGTGCGGGTCAGCTGCAGGGCTATGTGCCAGAACAGGAGCTGGTGATCAGAATCCACTTCCTCATCATAACTTGATGTGCCAACACCGAAGTGTGTAATGAGATGCATATGTTGCTCCTCCGTGAGCTCATAATCAACCACATTGTAGCCTCCCCCTGGTTCTCCTGTCAGCAGGTGTACCGGCTGGAGGAGGATGGCAATTGGGCCAGACCATTACAGATAACCAGGTCACAGTAGCGGCTTCCTGCCATACCGCATTACTCGAGTGTCCTCTGATGTCCTTGGACAAGCACCTCTGCGGGTTCAACTGCAACACATCCTCGGCCAGCGGCTCAAACCTGGAGACCTGGTCTTGACCTGTCCGGGCATTGAAATCTCTAAGCAACATGGCTCTGCCCAGCTGCTTATGCTGATGTATGTCATTGTATAGATCCGACATAGGGCTCCAATCTGTTTACATCCAAATGAGTGTCATAAAAGTTGCTCTCCGCATGTGAAAAATAGCAGGCCGCCATAAAGAGAGGGGTGTCGTCATGGTGCTGTATGCGTATGGAATTGTGTCAGTCTGCCGTGTATAGGGAGATTGACTGCACCAATGCAGCACGGTAGTAGCATGCGACCCCCCATGTCCCTGCTTCCATGTACACTCATTGAGCACCAAGACATGCATATAGGCAGAAGGTTCGACAGTCTATGTCCAGCATGCTCCCACGTTTCCATGAGGAGGATGATGTCTATATCCTGAGCAATAGAGTTCAAATTGTCACCCTTCTGCCAGGGGAAGCCCTGACAGTATCTTGAGGCACATTCCCTATTTGTCTGTCCCCAGAGTCTGAGCAGGAGCAACTGAAGTGACAGGAGCAGCCTCTGTTGTCTGAGCCGCAAGTACCATGGTAGTGTCTGTAGGCTCAGTTGAGCATCCTGGTGTGACCGTAGCCCGGGACACTCCTGCTGCATCTCCGTTGACGGACATCTCTGACCCGATGAAGTTCTCGCCTGTGGACCACTTGTTGTGTGGGGGTGAATCGCGGCCAATGTACAGGGGAGTGCCTTTCAGTTTTTGGCTCTTCTGTAAGATTGCATCCCGTACTGTTACGTCAACGACTGTGAATGTGACCACTCGTGGTCGATCTGGGCAGTGCATTCCATGGTGCTTGTTCGTGCAATGTGCACTGACCTTGGAACTTCATGTGGGAGAAGATGAGAGTCTGCAGGCACTCGCGCAAATCTTTTCCCGTTGATTCCATGTTGGCTTTCTCCGCACGTGTCTGCTGGGGCCTATGACCTGAGGACCGTGATGTGGGGCCAGGCTCTGGCCTAGGGCTAGACGAGCATGGGAGCTCCCGTATCCAAGGAGGCTGATACTGGGCAAACAGATGTCCCTTTGGAGTTGAAACCTGTGGGGTATACGAGGGTTGCTGGGAGATACGACGGGCGTTTACTGGGTCACTGAAAGACCATCTTTATCTCTTGCATCCAAGAATCCAGTCCGCACAGGTGTCTGTCATGTTTCTCCAACGTGCTCTCGCAATGTTTTAACAAGGCATGGGCCTCTGCATTTAGCCCCTCATTACAAGAGAATGATAACATCAGTATATTCATCAGAGAGCCTTCATAAAACAGACAATTGCCTAGGCCTTACTACTGACAAATGCACTGACGAGTTTTATTTGACGAATTTTAGTCAAAATATCGTCAGAACAATAGTCAGACTTACATATCAACTAACGTTGTTTGTTTGTCTGTCTGTCTATCATGACGAACCATGGTTTCAAACTCTAACATGTGGCACATGTGTTGAGTTCTTGGTTTGTGCACGAGTGCATATCCTTTGGGGCTGGAGTCCATATGCGGTGGCTTGGACTTGTAATTGTTCTTGTACTTGATATTGGACATTGTCATCCCGACAAGGCTGGCTCGCGTGCTACATGGCTTGGAAGTGGTCCTCTAGTGATGGATTCAGGCTAGAAGGTGTGTATACATGGGGCTTATGCCACCCATATCAGCTGCAGGACCTGGTGGGCACTGGGCACTGCATGCTTATGGTATTCACCCGGTTATTTCATGTTATCTCATGGTTATCTCACTATTACCTCATGGTGAACTCGTTGATCTGGCATGCGCATGAATGATATGATATGATGTGGTGTGGTATGAATTTATCAAGCCAATTAGGTCCTCAAGCCTCTCTATACCATATTTCCTCCTTATATGCTCTCAACCCTCCAGATGTGCGCATAAGAGCTGTTGTCAGCCATCTGTAATTATTGGTCATGTCAATCCCAGGATATTCGTAAGCATTTACATTTTCAAGCGCTATTCTATCAACCTCAAAAATTGTACTGTCCTTACCCCCAATAACTATTATTTTCGGTTTTTGCAGGTTAATTTGCATTTTTTTTTCTCCTGACAAAAAACACTTAGCACATCAGATGATGTTGTAACCCACTTCCAGTTTTTGAAATTAGCACTATATCATCAGCAAACAAAAGTAATTGTATCAGATACTTACCAAGCTTGGCTCCAAGATTGTGAGTTGTGTCAGATCATATCCTAAAAATATACATAGACAAAGTTCATTAGACAAATCATGGAGTACAGATCTATACAGGTTGTTACACATTGAATAAGTTAGGTCAAGATGTTGTGACCTTGAAAAATACATGTACAGGTTATTGTGGATCTTTAACCTAAGGTGTGTGACCTTGTAAATACATGTACAGGTTTGTTGAAGACCTTAACCTAAGGTCTATATATATAAAGTTGAAAATAGAGTGCACGGTCCAATAAGAAAATTGCACCTATAAGACAGAATTCTCGAGGAGGGAAAATGTTCGGTCCAATACTTTCAAAACAGGAGGAGCTATGCTCGAATTTCACGGTGCAAGACCGTCGGAACTAAGTCTATTAAGCCTAAGATGAATAGATCTGTAATTATCACTTTTGTATTCAAGTTAGTTCGACAATACACAACAGGTAAAATGGTCGTCTTGAGCTGTTATAAGTTGAATGATTACTGTAGCTAAGGGAAAATTCACTGTAGCAGAAGGAAGATACGGTAGCAAGTTTGATATTCGTCTTATTAATCTAATAAGACCATGGTGAAATATTAGTTGGTTATTTGAGTTAATATATCATTGCAAAGTTGATGATTGTTAAACTAATTTGTCATGATTGATTGTTATATGAAAGTATGAGAAGTTAAAGCTTGAATGTAAGTTAAAGCTTGAATGTGAAAGGAGAATATATTTCATATTAAGAACAAGGAATTATTCTCACATTGGTATCAGAGCTTGGTTGCAGACACAATGTCTACCAGATTTGGTGCAGGGCTATTGAGTGCCATCGATGTGTTCAAGGGAGATTCTAGATTCCAGGTGTGGAAAGAAAAGATCAAGCATGTACTGCAGGTTGAGAATCTTTGGGAAATAATTGAAGGCAATGAAGGAAGGGTACATATGAGAAGCTCAGTGAGCAGAAATGCAAGTGCAGCTGGTGAAGGGAGCTCTAGCTCCGTCAATGAAGGAGGTGTTGCAGAAGTTACTGCAAGAGAAGTTGCTGCAGAAGACGAAGTTGGAAAAGTTAGAGAAGCACAAGGGATTATTATGAGCAAGGTGAGCTCAAGTATTGTGCTAAAAATAAGAGGTATGCATCCTAAGGATATGTGGAATTACATGTTATTGAACTATGAGGAAAAGACATCCTCACAAATAGATGTGTTGGAAAATGAGCTAAGAAGGCTTAAGTTTCATGAAAATCATGATGTAAATGATTTCTTGCAAACCTTTGATAATATAATGGCAGACTTAGAAGGTGCAGGGGTTCATTATACACAACAGCAACAAGTTCTGGCCATATCTAGAGCAGTATCAACTCTTGATAATATATCCATGTTCATCAGACTATTGTTAAGACTAAAGTGGAAGCAGAAAGGATGTTGAAGACAGAACTGGAACAAGGGAAGGTAATAAATGAAGAAGATACTGCTCAAGTCCAATATACCAAGGGAAAGGAGGAGAAAACTCGTCAAGGGAAGATTGGACCTTGCTATGCATGCAACAAGTATGGACATTTGAAGGTAAACTGTCCTAACATATCCAGAAATGTAAACTGCTACAATTGTGGAGGAAGAGGCCATCTTTCTTCAAGTTGTTCTACACCAAAGGACAATTCTAATCCTAGAAGGGGACGAGATAATAACTCTGGATTCAAAGGCAGAGGCAGAAGACGAGGAAGGAACACTAGGTTTGAAGCAAATGTGGCTGAGGAGGTCATCCTTGAAGAAGAACCAGCAAAAGTTGAAGAAGAGGTAAGATTGTATGAAGCAAATTCAGTTTCTAAGGGATCTAATGATGATGATTTGTTGATTTTAGATAGTGGAGCAGAAAAAAGCATAACTTGCTATAAGAAGTTCTTGAGGGACTGTAAAGGGAGCAAAAATGGACATGTCCAAGTAGGGAATGGTGATCTGCGGGAAATAGAAGATGAAGGAGTTCTAGAACTTTTTGATTTAAATGGCAAGGTAGTAAACTTGCAAAATGTATTGTGTGTTCCTAGTTTGGTGAGGAATTTGATTTCAATTAGCCAGCTTGTGGATTTGGGATTCAAAGTTACATTTGAGCAGAAATTTTGTAAAATCTTTGAACTGGCTTTCTGTTCCACGGACCGGTGTCCGGTCGAGCCTCGGACCAAATACGGCGCTAGTCACCCGGGATCATAGGGGTTAACTCTTCTTGTTTTCCCTCTTATGGGATCGGTCCCAACGAATTCTGATACATAACCACGAAAACGTGGGATGGTCTGGCGACAGCTACGGAAAAGGATGGCCCATAGCAGCAACCGCGAAGGGGTCAAGTGACATCGTTGTGGGGAGCCGCATGTGGGAAAACTCGCCAGCACGGTTTGGAGGAATGGCCTCTGCTCTAGCCCCTACTTCAACACGACAACCACTCTCCTATTTCCATAGCATTGCTTCTATGAGCTTAGGAGCACTGGCCGCTATGACCCAAAACAAAGTCAAAAGACTTTTAGCTTATAGTTCTATTGGACATGTAGGTCATCATTGTATTGGTTTTCCGTGCGGGAGCATAGAAGGGATTTAACTACTACCAACTGGTGTCTCGATTTATGTAATAACCATCAATGTATCCGCCATGGTTTTGACATTGCGGCAGAAGCATAACCGGTTCAAATATATAGCGGATTCAGGTGCTTTGGCCAAAACTAATCCTCTATCGACTCTCACCTTGTCTATTACTATGTTTCCATATGCAGGAATACCTCTGTTAGCCGGCTTTCGTAGCAATTCCCATTCGTCTCTCGCCGTTTTGTGCTGCGGGGCTCACTCACTAGCCCTAATAGGAGTAGTTACTAGCGTTATCAGTCATTCTCACTACATACGCTCGGTGAAAATAATGTATCCTGATACACCTAAAATCTGGATTCTATGGTTTTAAGAGGGTCGGGATGGTATGATGATGCTACCTCCTTGCCCCTCTCGGTGATCCGCAGATTCGGACCAAACTTGTGGGAAGCAACCTCGGCTGATCTCAACCCATGTTTTCTGGCCCGGGTTCAAACACTCATATCCTGCTTGCTGGTCGGGAAGTAGTAGAAAAAAGAAAAAGGGTGTTCCTAGCCCCCGTGGCAAACATGTTGAGGATCACAGGAGCGCTTGACTGAGGAATCAAATGCAGGCATTACGGTGTAATGGCATAAATCCCGCTTCCAGGACCTTCGCGACCCACTCTGGGGTCGATCGACCTCAGGCCCTGTATGCATCATAACTGTACGGTCTCATGCGTGTAGCGACAGCAAGCATTTTTTCTGTTGCTCTGACGCGACACCTGCTCGCTTCGACAGGAGAGGAGGGATTCGAACCCTTCACCCGTGGTTTTGGGGACCGTTGTTCTACTATTGGGTCTGACCGAAATCAGATTTACTTTTTGTGCCATATTTGATCATCTTCATTCCTCCTCGACTCGACCGAGATGCTCAAAGAGGTGTCCGGTCGATGTTGACCATGACCGAATTCCCCATGGTATTCCGCAAAGTAATTGAGCCGCCTACCTAGTTAGCTTACAAGAGAATTTAATCAATGCTACAAAGATGGTCAGCTCTATCGGGAAATAAAGAGAGAAAGGAGCAACAATTTGGCACCAAATATCTGGAGGCGCGGGAAAAGTATCCTACCTACTCCTACTCCTTCCTGGGCCTGGGAGTCATTTCGGCCTGTGACCAGGGTGAGGAGCATAGATAGCATCCATCGGGAATCGTATCCTCCATCAAGTCGTACTTTGGTGTAAGCAAGTTCCGAAATGACATCTTTAGGATGGAATCCAGTGAAAAAAGGGAATCCAATTAAGGGTAGGATGCCTATAAGCATCATAGCATAGGTGAAAGGTGACAAGGAAGCAAGTCCTCCCATCTTATGCACTGGATTTGAAGCCTTTCCTTTCGCACCGCCAGCAAATTCAACTGGTTTCCCAGCTTAAATCCTGTTCGATACATAAACATGTGCAATTCGTATTTACTCAAATGATGCTATAAACCTTCATCGAACTTGCACTCTCGCGGTTTCACTTCGAAGAGCATGCAGAGAGATACATTACATAGCGATAGGTGGTTACTTCGTTCAGGTGTATGGCTCAGTTGGTAGAGCACTGGGCAATGAATCAAAATTTTTGGGCAAACGTGTTGGAAATTTATTTGGTATAAATTCTGATTGTATGGGATCTGTTCACATGGCCACCATTTCAAATATGACAACTTGGCATGAGAGATTAAGTCATGTAAATATGAAAGCTATTGAGTACATGATAAAGAAAGAATGGATAGAATCTGAGAACAGTAAACTAGAAAACTTTATGTACAAAGGATGCATGCTTGGGAAACATTGCAGACTGCCATTTCACAGGTCAAAAAAGAGAGCTCATGGGATATTAGATTTGGTGCACACTGACTTATGTGGACCATTAAATGTAACTGGAATATCAGGTAAGAAGTATTTCATAACCTTTATTGATGATTTTAGCAGGAGAACCAAAGTCTATTGTCTCAGATCGAAGGACTTAGCATTTGAAGCATTTAAAACATTTGCAGCAGAGGTTGAATGTTTCACTGGAAGAAGAATTAAGTGTGTGAGGTCGGATCGAGGAGGTGAGTATCTTTCCTCTAAGCTTAAAAGTTATTGCATTAAAAGAGGAATAAGAAGACAATATACATGTAGCTATAGTCCTCGGCAGAATGGAATAGCTGAAAGAAAAAACAAAGCAATATTAAATGCAGTAAGAGCAATGCTTATGCATTCTTGATTGCCAAATTATATATGGAGGGGGGGGGGGGGCTGTTAGAACTGTAGTGCATATACAAAATTTTTTGCCATATGCTAGTATAAGTGGAAACTACCCTGAATTCCTATGGTCTAGAAAGCCACAAAACTTAGAAAAATTCAAAGTGTATGGTTGTTTAGTATATGCTCATGTGTCAGAGGAGTTAAGACAAAAGCTGGATGGCAGATCAATGATCATATACCTAGTGGGATATGACGAAGAATCAAAGGGATATAGGTTATTTCAACCTGAAAGGAGAAGAGTGTTTACCAATAGAGATGTGGTATTTGTAGAAGGAGAACTTTATAACTCTAAGAAGACTCCTGAAATATCAAAGAAAAAGGAAATCAGATCTGAGCAAGAAGACAAACAAATGAATGAATTTTAAGAAAATGAAGACGGACATGAAGTAATAACAGCTGAAATAGATGGAATTGAGGAGGAGAACATGGATAACAATTTGAATGGAGAAGCATCTAACACAAATGAAATACAACAGCAGAATGTAGAAACTGTGAGAAGGAGAAGAACATAACGAGAAACATTAAGAGATGACATGAATGTTGATATAGAAAATTATGGAACAGACCAAACAGGGAGGAGCATAAGGCTGCAAGAAAAACAATGTAACAATGAAGTGTGCATGGTTTTGGAATCTGGAGAACCAGAGACTTTTGATGAAGCCATAAATTCACTTGATGCAAAAAGATGGAAAGCTGCTATGGGTGAAGAAATGGATGCCTTTGATACAATAGGAACCTATGAGGTAGTGGATCTACCTAAGAACAAAAATGTAATTGGGAACAAATGGGTCTATAAAATAAAATTAAAAGGCTGATGATAGTCCTAAATACAAAGCAAGACTGGTAGCTCAGGGGTATTCCCAAAAACATGGTGTTGACTATGATGAAACATACTCTCATGTGGTAAAACTGAATAGCATTAGAATGATTGGATGAATAGCATTAGAATGAAGCTAATGCATTGGATCTTGAACTCCATCATATGGATGATACTACAACGTTTTTGAATGCAGATTTAGAGGAGGAGATATATATGAGGCAAGCTTCAGGGTATAAAAAAGGAAGAGAAAAGGTATGGAAGTTGAATAAAGTTGTTTATGGATTAAAACAGTCACCTAGACAATGGTACGAATGCATTGATGCATATTTAAAGGAGAAAAGGTTTGAAAAGTTGAAAAATGATGGAAATGTCTATATATTAAGGGACAAAGAAAATTATTGTATCATAGCCTTGTATGTGATCGACTGTATTATGGCACCAAATAGTTGTGAAATATTGAAACATTGCAAGGACATTCTTAAGAGCAAGTACAAGATGTCTGATTTGGAAAAATTACAGAAATGATTAGAGATCGAGGTTACAAGAGATAGGAGCAGAAGAAGACTGACACTCTCACAAGGAAATTATATTAAGACAGTATTAAGTAAGTTTAATATGGCAAATTGTAACTCTGTGAGAGCTCCAGTCTTAAGTGGCAGTAAAATCTCAAAATCAATGTGTCCAAAGAACGAGGAGGAACAATAAGAAATGGCAGGAATTCCATACAGGCAATTGATTGAAAGCTTACTCTATGTTGCAATTAATACTAGGCCTGATATAGCCTATATTGTAAATGTTTTAAGCAGGTACAATCATAATCCTGGGAAGAGCCATTGGCTAGCAGCTAAAAAGGTTTTAAGGTTTCTAAAGGGAACCATAAATGTTGGTCTAGTATATACATCACAGGACTTGCAGCTTAAGGCATTTTGTGATGCTGATTGGTGTGGTGATATGGATGCGAGGAAATCCACATCTGGATATACTCTTATGTTAGGAGGAGCTCCAATTAGTTGGAGAAGTAAGAAACAGTCTGCAATTGCATTATCAACTGCAGAAGCAGAGTATGTTGCAGCCACTTTAGTTGCTAAAGAGATTGTTTGGCCAAGAAAAATGCTAAATGAATTAGGTATTAAGCAGGAAGGAAGTACAAAGTTATTTTGTAATAGCCAAAGTTGTATTTCAATGACCAAAAATCCTATTTTGCATGAGAGAACCAAACATATTGAAATGGAGATACACTTTATTCGGGATATGGTTGCTAAGAAAGAAATTCATATGGAACATATCAGATCAGAAGGGATTTTGACGAAGGGATTAAGTTGCAACAGGTTCAAACATCTAGCTGAACAGTTAAGTTGCAGGGAATTAAAATGATAACAAATACAGTCATAAAACAGGGAAAATAATCTTAGGATTTGATCTGAAGGAGGAATGTGAGTTGTGTCAGATCATATCCTAAAAATATACATAGACAAAGTTCATTAGACAAACCATGGAGTACAGATCTATACAGGTTGCTACACATTGAATAAGTTAGGTCAAGATGTTGTGACCTTGAAAAATACATGTACAGGTTATTGTGGATCTTCAACCTAAGGTGTGTGACCTTGTAAATACATGTACAGGTTGTTGAAGATCTTAACTTAAGGTCTATATATATAAGGTTGAAAATAGGGTGCACGGTCCAATAAGAAAATTGCACCTATAAGATATAATTCTCGAGGAGGGAAAATGCTCGGTACAATACTTTCAAAACAGGAGGAGCTATGCTCCGATTTCACGGTGCAAGAGCGTCGGAACTGAGCCTATTAAACCTAAGATGAATAGATCTGTAATTATATCTTTTAGATTCAATTTAGTTCGACAATACACAGCAGGTAAAATGGTCGTCTTGAGCAGTTGTAAGTTGAATGATTACTGTAGCTAAGGGAAAATTCATTGTAGCAGAAGGAAGATATTGTAGCAAGTTTGATATTCATCTTATTAATCTAATAAGACCATGGTGAAATATTAGTTTGTTATTTGAGTTAATATGTCATTGTAAAATTGTGGATTGTTAAACTAATTTGTCATGGTTGATTGTGATATGAAAGTATGAGAAGTTAAAGCTTGAATGTAAGTTAAAGCTTGAATGTGAAAGGAGAATATATTTCATATTAAGAACAAGGAATTATTTTCTCACAAAGACCACCAAGTCTAGCCATCCACGTTCAAGCTCATCGATGTAAAGCCCAAAGAGCGTCGGTGAACAAGGGCACCCTTGTTTCACACCTATTGTATTATCAATTTGATCTTGACCATTATATAAAAAAGAGAGCTCAAGCATAACACGCTTATACAGAAAAGATACCGCATGTTGAAGCTCAAAGGGGGCCTACAGCTCCTTTAATATGGACGCTAAATTATTACGTCTAACACGATCAGAGGCTTTTGTTAAATCAATATAAATCTTTTATTATCTGGACCTTTTGCTCCCTTTGCTAATACCCTCGAAGCCGCTAAATGATCCAGTGTAGAATAATCATGCCTGAAGCCTGCTTGTCCATATGCTCGAAATCTTCTTTCTCTGCCCAATCAGATAGCTTACCGTAGATGCATAAAATTCTGCAAAAAAAAATTGCTAACCAATATTGTACGATAATTATGCACACCATCCTTGGTACCTGCTTTGTGAATAGGAATCATTATGTTCAAACACCATTTATCTGGGAACTGTCCTCTTAGCAAAACATCATTACACAAGTCAACCAATATGCTATGTATAGAATCACCTCCCCATTTCAAAAGCTCTACAGAGAAACCATCAGAATCACATGCTTTACCATTTGACATATGTTACAATGCAAATTTAACATCATCAGCAGAAAATAATGACATTATCTCACCATGAGAATCAAATGAATTTGCATCTGGATCCTGATATAGTCCTCTGATCAAATCAAGAAGACTATCTCTTGAAATATCACCAATTGAGACATGTTTTTTCGTACGGTTCCAAAACTTTTTCAATTCTAATGCCATTTCATCCATAATCTTTTTGTAATGCATTCTCAGCCAATCTCCCTTTTTGTGTTTCACCATGTTAATATAATATTTTGTAGCAGCCTGTGCATCTCCTGCAACTTTACAGGCACGTTTAGCATCTAGGCATGCACTATCAAACCATTTTTCTATCTTTAAATTTAATACTTTTTGGATTAAAGTATCCAAGAGTGACTATTGCTGCATTTTGAATGATTCTTTGCAATATTTGGCATTTTTCTTCCATCAAAGTAGGCCATTCTACATTTGCTACCATTCGTGTTAAACACTTTTCATATTGCGAAGCAAACTTATCTCGAATTTTCATCCTCAAAGGCGGTTCTAAAGCACAAAATCTTTTAAGCACGACATATGGTCCGGATCCCCTAGAAGCAAATCCTTTGAACTTCTACCATTGGGCTGAAAGCAAATAAAGCCTTTGGAATGTGAAAAATTGGTTATGCCATTGCAGGATATCATCTTAAAAGACTCGCATAAGGAGATAACATGCTCACCCATTTTGTTCCGCATCCATTGTTTTCCTTGGCCATGCTGCTTGCTCATCCCTTTCCATAAGCCAAAGAGCCTTCCTTTCCCCTGATAGCAATGTTGTCTGATTGGTAGAAAGCCGTCCGTTAAAATCTCCTGTCACATATACCTGCTCTTTATGCCTATAAAGGGTGATCATTGACAAGATTAACCAGTGGATCATCAGAATTTAAATCTGGATGATTATAAATAGTTGCAAGGGGATCTAGTGGAGCAAAATATATAACTGCTACATAAATATCTTTATGATCGAAATTCAAATCTAACCATATAAATTGAGATAATTTAGCTTTCTTTGCAATTTTAACAGGATTTGTCAAACCTTTCGGTACAAAGCATGATATACCTCCCCAATCACGTTGGCTCTGTCCACATATATTCCAAGCAGAATCAAGAAAATCAAATCTAGAAATTTCAAGCAACCTATGAAATTCAT
>JAANSK020198098.1:0-14544 GCA_011763485.2 Isoetes engelmannii
AATCGGCCAGAGTTTTGGAGCTACAGAGGTTTGGGAATTCTGTGTTCAGCGGGATCGAAAGAATTAGTCATTCAAAAGTTCCACTTACTTTGAAAATCTCGTTCCCTCCAACCGCCAGCCTTCATTAAGTGTGGTATTTTGTAAATGTAAAATAAGAGACCATTTTTTATCCACCCTTTCGTGCTTCTACCCGTTTGTCTAAGTTTTTTTTTGGATCATTGGATCCTGGCATATACCACGCATTATACCAAATCAAGAGCCCACGATTTTACACATCAGCCCCCGTATTTTCACACGCTCCCCTAAGGTTACCAAATACATGGAACATCCATAGATATCAATGGTCTTTCAAACAATACAAGCATCACCGTCTGTAAGCAGCCAGCAGCCTGTCCACTTGAGAAAACAACGGATGCAAATCACAGCCATATCCAGATTAGCCATATCCATGAGCACTCAGCCTGTCCACTTGAGAAAACAACGGATGCAAATCACAGCCATATCCAGATTAGCCATATCCATGAGCACTGTGGACACACTAATTCCATACCCAAAGAACTTTGCATGCCGTTTTGTTTGCCTCCATCCGAGATTTGCATCAATAAAAGAGAGACTCAGTCAATTGCAAATAAGGAAGAGCTACAATGCAAACATAAATCTATTTCCTGCAGAATCTACAATGGCAGAAGCCAACAAACACAGTAGACACAAGTTCGTGGGATTTGAACCCACTAATCCACATTGGCAAAGCATAAAAACAGGGATGCAGATGCATGCTTTCCACTCGAACCCCTGGAATCCAAAAAAACCATGGAATCCAAGATGCCTCAAGACATGTGTTCCCTAATGATCAGTTCAGAGAAAAAGGGCTGCTCGATCCCGTTTTGCCTCAGTGTGAGCACACCCATTAGGGTCAAATCCGGCTCCTGCCCGCAGAAGCCAGGCCCGTTAGGGTCAAGGAACGGCCCAGCACTTGAACAGTGAGGAACGGATTGGAACAGGAAAGAATAGGGCGCAAAAATGCCCCAGCAACGGCGGCTTCTCCCGCACAACAGCCAGCAATGCCGGATTTGGCATGCGTAGATGCCTTCGACATCTGGAGCCCCGCACATGGCTCCTGCCCAACCCAGAAAGTTACCAAAAAAAACCACCCAAACAAAAAAAAAAACAAAAACCCCTTCCCCCAAAAATCGCCCCACCATTACAAAAACCTTACCCCTCGCCTAATTTAGGGGGACCATTTCAGGTCCAAGACCTGAGCGCGAAGTAATCCGGATGAGATAGTTTTTGTGCAGGTCGCAAACCTGATCCGTTGCTGTAGGTATCGTCGAAACGGCTCGATGCCCATGGGAAACCCCCCTAAGCAAATGAAAAAAGCCCTCAATAGAAGGATTTATGTCCTCCTACAACTTTACCAACCTTGAAAATAGCCGAAATTGTAGGAATGTTTCTCATTGTACTCTTGGGATACTCTCTTGAATGGAACCAGATATAATGATGTTATCTTCCTTTTATGAGATATTTCCAACAAAGGAAGACAGCTAATCTTAAACAAAGGTGGAAGCACTTACCAGATTCAAGGTCTCTTACAACCAGTAAATAAATCTCCATGGAAAAGGTTATATCTATTTGTAGAGACATTGAGACCAACTGATGGTGCAAGATCTGCAATTGCCTCAAACACAAACCTCAAACACTCCGCAAAACATTTTTCTGGCTGTACAAAAACATATTTCTGGTTCTAACAACACACTATTGGAAGGAAATTCATTGCAAGTCCAACATGTTTCAGGCGTTGAACACTATAAATATGACAATCAATACGAACAGGAAAGTAGATCTTTGTCTAGAATGTGACATTTTGTTTGAAGGAGAAGATAATCAGAAAACGCAGAAAAATAAGGACAAGTGCTGAGAGTGATGAAGAATGTTCATATAGCCACTTGGAAGAGAGATTCCGTTTCAAAAAGCTACTAAAAGCAAAAGATTATGAAATATGGATTTGCAAAAGCTAGTTCTGATATGTGGAGGCAAGCCTGATACATGACTCTCATAACATTGACTTAATCCACAAGCTCCATGAAGCGAAGGCGTACACACAAAGACAATCGACCCTACCAATTCTTTAGTTGTGAAAGGCATTCTTTGCTGCTGCATCTTTGCATGCTTTATACATGTATACGCTCCATCAGAATCATATCTCCTTCCATAAAAACAAATTGTGGCCTTGTACAAAGTCATATGACTATAAGTTTGCATTGAAAGCTCATGCTTTTGTTCAGATTCTTAAAGCAATGGCTTTGACATGTTTATCTACAAAATCGCAAATCATCATTGTCATTAGAAAACATACATCAAAACAGACAAACCAAACATGCCTGCCTCAAGACTTTCCACAGCCGACCACAGAACTGCATCGTTGCCCCAACTCTTGACATTCTGGCTTTTAAAACTTAGCTACTTAAACAAAGTGTTGTTTCTCTTTTTATGGTAATGTGAACTACAATGCAAGACTGTGTTCTTCTGCCTATCACTCAGGAGCTCTGTTCATTCTGACCAATGCACTACTCCAATAAGAATATCATTATAAACAGAATTTTCCTCCTTAATATGGTCTGCAACAATATATACACTCCTGTTCACAGAATAAAACTTTCCACAGCCCAGATCTATGACATGCTTATGAGACTCCAATCTCATGGAGAGCAATAAAGACTTCACAGGCGTCAATGTAGGATCAGTGTATGCCGTTGTGCAAAACAGATTCAACCCATCAATTCCGTTAAAACATGGGCAACAGGAGGACCTTCATAAGGCTTGGGTCATGGGAAGTGACCCATATTCAATCTCAGTCGTCCTTCTAGCTTGCTAACGAAATCTGTAACCTCCATTTCGTCTTTATACAGCATATATTCGCTGCGTACCCCCTCCAGCTCTAGGGTTTGCCCTTCGGGCAACCCAAAAAGCACAGCGTCATACATTTGTGCACTCTGTGGGTTTTATACACCAATACAGGGATCAACTTTGTGAATGACATCACTTTTGCCATAAAAAAAAAACCCAAGCATTTCTTCTACTCTTGAATTGGAGCCGAGGAATGCCTCTGCAGAAATTAAATGCGAATAAGTTGTTTTCTGGGCAGGTATGCAACTCAGTCAATCACACTCTTTTTCCAACAAAAGGACTTAAGCTTAACTAATTTCAATACAGATCTGGGCAGGTATGCAACTCAGTCAATCACATTAACTCTTTTTCCAACAAAAGGACATAAGCTTGACAAATTTCAATACAGATAGATAAGGCGAAGAGTCAGATAAGATAAGCTTAACAAATTTCAATACAGATATGCCTACAAAAGCACATAAGCAGAAGGCTAAGAGTCACAACCTGCCTTTGAAATCTACGGCCTACCACCAAATAATTTATAAATCAGTCAAAGCATCTTTTGAATTTAGGTCACACAACAAGCCTACCAAGCTCATTTACGTTGAAATGCCTACAACCGAACAACTTATAAATCAGCCAACGCATCTTTTGAATTTAGGTCACAGATGAGGCCTACCGATTAGAGAATGACGTATAAGTCGAGCTGCTCCAATCGAGATGTGCAGGTTGAAGTATGTCTACAGCTGAGGCGCCTTGGAAGTGGAGAAGCATGTTTACTACAGCATGTCTGCACAATCAGACGGCCATTCTAAGTATTCTTCTTGTTCTCATGCTCTATGCAGTGCTTGATTTATCATTCCATTTTTATTCTGACCCCACAACCACATACCAAGTTGTGGAAGACTTGGAGGATCCAATTTGCAATTCTATAGAGGGCCATATAGGGACCCGTGATCAGCCACCAGCATGGAAAATGATGAAGTGGGTAGGCAAGCCCGCGCCCTGCAAAGTGAAGGGCCACCTCATCGAACGCCTAGATCCCGAACATAATTTCCGCCGAGGTTTTGCCCTCAGGTTTGCTGCAGATGTTGAAGATCGGACCCATGTCATCCCTTGGCTCCTTGGTACCAAGGTCGACCTCAACCGTCCACCACGTCGTGTGTACCTCGACCTCGGTGGTAATAGGCTTGAATCTAGTATCCTTTGGTTCTTGCGCATGTATCCTTGTGATTTTACTGAGGTCCATGCCTTTGAGGCCAATCGCGACCTCCTCCAAAAGCCTTCCCATGGTTTTGAAGAGAATTCAAACACTGCAGAGCCAAATCCCTGGTCTTTTTCCACTAAAAATGTGTCGGGTATCCCTCAGTGGATGCTTGATCGAATCAAAATTTACTATAGTTATGTTAGTGACAAGGATGATCCTCAAGGTCCTTTCATCAACATCACTAGATTCATCAAAGAGGAATTAAAGCTCAAGGCGGGTGATAGTGTGGTCGTGAAGATGGACATTGAAAAGTATGAATGGCCTATTCTAAGAAGGTGGATCAATGATCCGGAAATGGCTGAGATCATAGATGAGTTATTTGTTGAGATTCACTATGCTGATCCTAGTATGTCTCGCTATGGTTGGGATGGATTTGTGCCTTACACTCGACGTGATGCACTTCTGCTATATGCAGAACTAAGATTGCATGGGTTTTATGTTCATCCATGGCCATAAAGCACCAACAACTAGTTAGGTCGTCGCCCTTGTCAAGCAAACATATAGAGCATGGTAACCTTTGCTCCAAATATCGTGAAATTGGTAGTTATTGTCACTTGTAAACTAAGACTTTAAAACAAATCTTATAATAGCCAAAATATATAATACCCAAATCTCAACCATTGACCAAAAGCATAATCTTCATAAGATCCTAATCGCTAGCCCAAAAAACATAGAATCAAAATATCAATCCCATAAAAAAATGAAACTTAAATACAGTGTTGTCCAAAAGATAGATAGTTAGATATTATTTTCAATGTCACTAACAGGGCTCGAATTTAGTGGCCCACCTAACTGGGAAAAATGCCGACCCACATTTGATACTACCGGATTTCCAGATTTTTCGAAGCCTACTTTCCGGATTTCTTTGGAGTTTTTTGCAAAAATAGTCGGAAAATTGCCGGAGATGTTTTATCTAATCGAAAATTTTGAAGGATGGCCGGATTTTTAGAGGCCAAACCCCCCTTTTCGACCATGCACTAGAAAGCCTTATATATGAGTTAATTTGAGAGATATGACACATTTTTGCAAGCGAAAGCTTATTTATTCTTTTTTTTCTTCTTTTCTTTTTTTTTTTTTTAGCAGGGTTGCCTAAGCCGAGGTGCACCAAACCCCGCAATTCTACCACGTGTTCAGCCACATCATCGATTTTTAATTAGAGCCGTCAGATCTCTTATTTTCCAATCTGACGGTCATGAAAAATAGATAATCCTTGAAAATTAGTTTTCCCCTTTGGCTCTAGCTATGGCTATGGCTACTTCAAGCAACAAGATGCCATCACATCTCTGCTCTTCTTACTGTTTGCAGTCATTCTGGTCTTGTTGTCAAAGGCAAGGAGTATTTCGAGTCCATGTGCTTGAGTTATCTGATTCCTACTAATATTGAACACTATTGTTGCATGATCTACAGAGCCATTATGTCGATTCAATACCCTGGCAGTTAAGACACTAGTGCAAGAACCACCAGCAAGGTATTTGCAGCAAGGATTGTATGTGATATATCTTGTGCATGATACAAGGACATCTGGAAAGCGGCAGAAGATTGATCTAACAAATAACATGTTGATAATATTTTCTGAAATGTAAGTTTGTTCAATTACAATGAGAAGCTGATGTAAACTGCATGGGAATCTGCTCCAGCTCCTTCATTCGTAAGAGCAATTGAATTGATATTAGATTCAGTTGAAATAAAGTCCATGCCTTTTTCCTTGAAGACGGACTTACTTTGTTGATTTCCGTAAAATAATTGTTTGCATCAGCATCAGTCATATTGCTCTTGGAAAGAGTACATAGTAGTATATAGCTTTGCTGAACCTGGTCTTTTAAATTCTGGTAGTATAAGAAAGGGCATGACTGACCAAACAGTACATGGAAAGACTACGAGATGCAAGAGCTATAAATGGGGATATAGACATAAAGATTTATGTGCTGAGGTATTATAGTAGCAAACAGATCGCATGGTTTATGCTAGGATAATTTTATTCACGACATATGTAGGATCGAATGTTCATAAAAGCTTGCAAGACAAGAAGGAATATGATGCGTCTGTATGACCCATTTGCTTAGAGCCATGCAAATGCTCTGCTGAAGACACCATTGTTTCTAGGCATATGCATAAAATGGCCATGCACAAGAACTAAAGCCAGTTGTAAAATAAGATCTCCAACTAAGGCACTAAAATAAAATCTCCAGCTAATGCACTGGTTGTCATGTCTTCCGCTTGTGAAAATACTGGAGCTTTTATTTAGATCCTTAAAGCTGGATCAAGAGGTTTTGTTACAGGCTGAAATGAACCACCCAGTGTTGGTGGATATTGCCAATTCTTCGCTTCCAGGTTTTGAAGCATCAAATCACACAATGTCCTTCAAGCAATATGTGATGCCCGGGCACAAATTTCTAAACAGTGGAGCAAGCTTCTACAAAATGACACATTGCTTAGGATCTCCCCCACGTCCTGCAAATCTAGAAAAGATGAGTTACCTTGTGAAATACCTTATGAATTATACAGGTACTGAGCTTTTTAATCTTTGTATACTCCCCACCCATCCGAAATCGATGCTAATTGTGCAAAGGACAGATAAGATAGGCATTAACCTTCATTGCTAACCACTGGCAGAAGCTTTCCCAACCACTTGTATTAAGACCCTTGTTGGTCATCATGGTTTAGAACTATGTATATGGCAGACAATAATGATCCACCAAAAGGCAGGACCATTTCTTCAATATATCCCGAGATGGTTCTCTTGTCATGAGTTAGAGATTGAAGCTGGCCGTGCCAAGGGCAGGGCACATGAACAAAGAATCTGTTAACTGTGCAACTTAGGGACAGTGAACCAGAAGACACTTTTTCTTTCCAGCATACTATGAAATAAGAGGAGGTACCACTGTCTTTTCAGGAAAACTGTATACTGGTTTGTGCAATGATTTCAATATGATAATGTACAAAAGTTAATAGTATATTGTGTTCCTCTCTCCAATGGCAACATTGCCCAATTGTGGTAACAAGCAGTGTGTCTTTACTAAGATGGCATGCATCGGGTTTCTAGTAAGCTGACACTTCTCATTGGTTTCACTTATACTAACATGTGGATGTAGACACTGGACCTCAATATCCCTCTGAGGGCTATGCATTGGTACTGTAAACGTCAAGTCGTTACCTCAATCCCGCTACTTGAGGCCTTACTAGAAGAAGTAAATCTTCTTTGTTTAGAAATACTTTCATAGTGATATGATTGTAGCCAAGGCATTCAACCTTTTTTTGTTCATAACTTGGCATCAACGATGAACTCTGCACGCCCCAACCAATGTCATCCATCCAATAGAGTCAAGTTTCATGACATGATTTTGATTAGATCCTCAGCCTCATTGGAATGCCCTGCACAACCATGGAGATTGATAATGTGCCCATAATGCTCAGATATTACCTCATTGGAATGTCCTGCACAGCCAAGGAGATTGATCATGTGCCCATAATGCTCAGCCATTATGGGAGAACGTTGAAATCTGAGGACATGCAAACAAAGTGATGGCAACCTTCGCTGGGGAGTCTGGCATGTGTACAAGCAGAAAACATTGCAATAAGGGTGATACTATTTGGTGGCACTCCTTTCATTTGCATTTTCTAAAAGAGAGTGAATGCTTGTTTGCCACAATCTTGCTTTGCATATGCTAATATCATGCTACTTCAGGGAATTATCAAATACTCGATATGCATTGTTCAAGCTGCCACACTTCTGATATTGATCAAAGCATTCCCTACATGAATATCAGACTTGACGTCTTGTTAGTAATATGCCTATGACCAATCCAACCTTGTTCTAAAGCAGCCAAACAGGCACATGCATTAACAATACCGTGGAATGTTATAGTGTATGGACTAACTTCCTTATACCCGTTCCGTGAAATAGCTTAAGGGCTATCCTAAAATCACCAACATGGGCACATGCTGTGATGATGACAGTCCAGTGAATCACATCTCATTTTGGCACTCTGTCAAAAACTACATAAGCATCTTCTATATGTTACACTTACTGTACATATTAACCAAAGATGTTTAAAATGTAACATCTAATCCTATTGCAGTTTGATTAATCAGAGCATGTATGTATTTTCCATCTGATAGCGTAGCTGACTTAGAATATGCATCAAGGACATTGAACAGGAGCGCATTATCTGGTGGCAAAAAAGTCCACAATAACATCAGCCTTTTGTTTGGCCCAAAGGTAAGGCTAGTCTGATTTATGAATTTCTTTTCTTTACAAGTGTTCAAAGCCTTTATGAGCTTTATATCTATTTAAGCAATGTTTGGGAGATATTCATCTCGGATCCCTCACTTGATGGTATCAGTTCAGTTCCTATTGTCATTACTGGTAAATGCAAATTCTAGCTCATAATTGATGGGTCCTTCCTTTTTGAAGTACGAAGATGATGAAGGTGACCAGGTTTTGTCTTGCAGGTGATATTGGTCTAGTAGATGCTATAAATTTTGGCAGAGTTTCTGGATCGAACGTAAAAGAACATGTCATGTTGTGTTATTTACTATTTGATTGTGCAATGGTTCATGCACCAAGTGCATGTTGTGTTGTATGTATTATCTGACATTGAAGAGCTTTTGTTAAACTGACTAGTTTCAGTACTGCCAGGGTTTGAGGCTTTTTCTAGACAGGTCAAGCTCTCATACTGGAAAGAGAGTTGGTACTGAATTTAAAAAAAAAAAAGTATAAGGAGGGTTGGGCATCATCATAGCGCTGCAACAGTGGCTGGCATTAGTCTTATGTATTACTTGAAGCGATCAGGTGAATAATAACATGATAATATACAATAATGGTACGATTGGAGAACCTTTATTCGGTGAAGGTGTCTTTGCATGCAAGGCAATGAAGTACCATCAGTTGATGACCTTTTATTTGTTGAAGAATGCCTATGCATGTAAAGCAAAATTTTATTCATACTATATGCCTGCTAACCCCAGAACTCAAATTCATCATGCCAAAGCCTAAGGCACTTCTCATCTTGCTCCTTTAGGAGGTAATATTTTGTAAGGCAACATCCTATTAGCTTGACAAATTGTTCTAAAAAATCCACTAGGTTATGGTGGAGGAGGCCATTACTTTGATTTCTCCTAGGCAATAGTGGAGGAAGGCTCTTACTTTGGTTTCCCCTTGGGCAGAAAGATTTGGACTTGATATGATGCCAGAGTGTAAAGACGACAAACCGCGTAGAAGGATGCAACAAAATTTACTCACAAATGACACTGAGGTACACAATATGTGCCGCACGTATATGCAGCCCTTCTCGCATGGATGCATCGCGCCAATTGTTTCACTATTGAATCCTATATGACTTTACAGGAACAACTCGAAACTTTTTGTCCCATAGTTGCATAAATAAAATGTGGACAGCTTTCCTTTCATTCAAATTGTCATTGGTGGAAATCAGACAACCTCATTTACCTCAAGTTGCCAGTGACAGAATTTGATGCAACATTTTGCACTTTCATTTTCTATGTTAATAAAGTATAACATTGTAGCAAGTTTCTTCTAACATATACCCTCTAAACATATCTTTCCATTTAAATTCAATTTTTATCCTTACAATATAGAAAACCACTATAGTGCCAATTTTGATGAAGCAAAGAGAACATGTAAAAAAAATGATAAAAAATCTAGCGGTAGCACCACTTACAATTCTGAATCTATATCCACAAGCTTGCACATTTCACTACGGCCACACTTTGCCATTTACCAAAATGGTATCATAAAAAAGATCAGGGCGACTGTTCTGCTCTATGGTGAGCCATCAGAGGTTTTCCCACTTGGTCATGGTATTCGCCAGGGATTGCAGTTGGCATTCACATTGGTGTTGGAGCTGCATGGGAAGAAATTATTAAGTGTTTGGAGAGGCAGTTGTTTTGATGGTCCGCTGCAAAATTGCCTCTTGCTGGTCGCATTACAGTGGCCAGGTCAGTCCTCAGTAGTGCCCATGTTTATATGGCATCCTTACTGCTAACCCCACATGTCAAAGTACATGAGCTTGCAATAGTCCGGAACTTTATATGGGTTGGTACCGAGGAAGGTGATGTGGTTAAGGTGGCTTGGTCTAAATGCATCCTTCCGAAATGGACAGGTAGTCTGGGTATGACGGATTTCTTACTGCGGAGCAAAGTCCTCATCTCAAAGTTCATTTAGAGGCTCTTGAATGGTGAAGATGACTCTCCTTGTCTACGCCTCCTTAGGCAGCCCCTTAGTGACAGTATCCCTCTAGTCAAAAGGGTGCTCAAACCAATCCTACTATATGCACATTATTTCATCCTTTGCAACCTTTCCTAAATGCTTCTTCTTTTTTACGTGAATGTTTGGCATTATGGGATGTAGTCGGACACCTTTTTTTCGGCCGTGTTCTTCCATCCATGCCCTACTAGAGATTCCATGGTGGTGGGCACTATTGCCGCCAAACCTCTCAACACCTCTACTGGCTGCATCAGTTCATCCCCTTACACAGAGACGAAGGATCTTTGAAGGTATCGTCTCTATCCAAGCATGGTATGAAGGCGACGTCTATTGTCTTGGCCTGAATTCCAGGCAAAATTTCTACTCTCCCGTTGGGATCTATCTTTATGGGAAGTGCAGAAAATTTGCCAGAAAGGATGCCTTGGGGCTATCACGAAAAAATTCACACAGGCAAGCACTTTGTCAGCTCAGTATATCACCTCCTCTTAGCACCAAAACCCCTCCCATTGCCAAATAAGTGGCACCTGCAAGTTCCGCAGCGAGTTGGCTTTGGGATATATTGCTCCATCCTAAAGTGTTGGTACTTTGGTGGCAGATCATTCATAGGTGTCTGCATGTTAACGTCTTCAGACATTGCTATGATCCTTGCATATTTGCAGTATGCCCGCTCTGCCTTTTAGACGTGAAAACTCTTGAGCATTGTCTTTTCTCTTGTCCAGAAGTTTAGCCGGCGTGGTCTTGGTTAGAAGGTTTATTTAACAGCGTATTGGATTGCCAATGCATCTTCTTGGCCCCCTACCCCAATGTAGTTCGACAGAGAGCATTCCATCTTGGTTCTGGTTGGCTCCTCTGATCATATGGGAGCGTCCCAGACATCATATTTTCCATGGCACCTACTCATCTGCTCGCGACGTTATTGATGTGGCCCAGTCTAAGATACTAATGGCTTATAAGTGTTCCTCCCTTGATCCAGAGATGCAGGATTGTATTTGGAATCAGTACCTTCAAATTGGTTCTTATCATAGTCTCATATTCTGGAGTAAGTACATTGTGATTCAGGCGCTTGTTCCTGTGGCTTCTTCTTGTGCTTACATGTTAGATGAGACATGTACATTCTGTAATGTTTATAGCTGATTAATAAAACTTTTTACTTTCGTCCTTCAAAAGGAAAAAAAAAAAAGGGGATCAGGGTACTAGTTAGGGTAGACATTGAGGGTGCTACCGACATTGGAAAATTGGGAGAATCATTTGCATAAAACTGCTGCTCTTGCATGAGTATGTCTTGTTGGAAGATTGCTGGTAGATTTATCTGTAGAATGATAAAGTAAATCCCAACAAGACCAACAAAAACATTCAGCCTTGTGATGCCAAAGGTATGATCTTGATACCACAACATGGCTATAAACTGAGTATTGGAATAGTAGTAATTTTGTGTGTTCCATGTTGATACTTAATTGGAACCCTCCATTTGGTGGATCTGCCATATTTAGAGTTATGTCCACAACTAGTAAATGGTTTGTATCAATTATATAATTCTTCGATTTAATTTTGGCAGCTACTTCCCGTTTGGCAGTGATTCGGTGAGCTACATAAAATTTCATTCTCTAGCGAGCTAGATACAAAAGTTTAATTCTCTAATTACCAATTTAGATTGCAACTATTGCAATTAAAACACACAAGATTTCCAACAAAAAAGAAATACTTGTAACTATTCTTTATATAAACCCCTGAATTTTCACATGAGTTTCAGCATTTATGTGTGCTTACATTACACATCCTCGAATATGCAACATGGAACCAACTCGTGATCCGCCAACTCCTAATTTGTCAATAAAAAAAGCTATCGTGCAAGCTGTGTTATGCCAAGGGATGGAGATAAAGGTTCACATACAACACCATGCCCACTGACAAAAGGCACCAACGGATCCAAGCCTTCCAAATTCTCATCTTCGATGAGATGTCCATGCTTACATTCACGAGTCTCAATATAATACTTAGACTAGAAAGAAATAAAACCATGGTTCATAATAACCTTTAATGCCATCCTTTTTTTGCCTCCTTAGTAAAGCTTCCTCGCTTTTTCTTTCCCAGTTCTTTTTTGTTTTTCATATCCTACCTTTTTCCCAACCCTGCGTTTCTGCTGTTTTTTTTTTTTTGTAATTTTTTTATTTATTTATTTATGAGAGGGAGCTTTTAATTGATGAACATAAAAGTACATAAAGAGTAATAATTTCGTCAAGGGATAACTTACCCTTCACAAAAGGAATTACGTCAACAGAACCATAAATAGTACAGATAAACAAAATAAATCAATGTTTTTTTCTTGCAAGATTCCTTGCATGCCGAAACCTTGAAGAAATAGAATCAACTGACTTGAGAAACAACCACTTGTAAAAATTAAGTATGCCGACAAGTGATCCTCCTTTTCCAAAATTGTTTATGTACAAGCAAAGTTGTCGCCTCAAGCAACTGTCCTGGCGAGTCATATGTTGCAGCATCACACTAAATTATATGGAGAGGTATCTTCAGATTGGAACCAGATATAGTTCTCTACCATATCTCCAAAACCCAGCTCCAATAAGACACGAAGAATCTGCCATGAAATATTTGGGTCCTTTCTTAATAGTGGTGCACAATATAGCATGTCACAACACTAGTGCTTGCTCGCTCTTGGATCACATATTCTCGACCCTTTACAAACTGTTCACCATTGATTCCCCCGCCAATTTTCTCCCTCCATCTTTTCAAGCTCCCGGACGGCTGATCATCAAGCCATGTCAGGAATCCAAAAGCTTAGGAACTCAATTCAAAAGTGAAATTGGCGGGTCAAATTTGGTGCAATTCTTGGAAAAATTCTTTGAATCCATTCTTAGGAACATCATGTCAGAGTGCCTTCATGCCTCAGATTTTATGACTGGTGAAAATATGGATCACACAAATTACGTGCATGGCATGCATTCTTTTGTAAATTCTCATCAATTGCAAGCATTATCAAATTGCAATGCCAATGACATCATTGAGCGAAATTGGATATGCTGGTCTCTAATTCCAACATCAAGCTGTGGAATTTGAAAGGCATGGCATGGAGACCCAACATTATTTGTGAATAATATGATTCTTTTTTGTTGTTAACAATTCTTTTTATACATTTTCAGATGCACAGGGAAAATGAAGATACCATAGCGAGCAAATTGAAGAAACTTGTGAAGAATTTTTATTCAGCAACTACTGTACATAAGAAACTTCTAAGTTCACATGATTAGTTTAGTATGAACAATAACTCATGTGTGAATATGCTTTCTTTTTTTGTAACAGATAATTCTGGCTCTAATGAAGACATCAGGGACAATGAAGCAGGCAAAGGTAAGTTGTATAATCGTGCATTAAAATAGGGAAATTGATTTGAGAACAACGGATTGTAGACATGTCTTACTACTGATTTCAAAAAGTCAAGATCATGTTACAATCTTCAAGAAGATACAAGCACAAAGAAGAAGAGAGCAAGAGCAAAAAAGAGAGCAAGAGAATTAGTAGCTGAAGAGTCAACAAGTACACAATTTGAGCACTAGAAGGAGGCAGCAAATATCTAGGGGTATTGTTGATCATGTTAACAAGGTATGTAAATCAGTTTCAAAAGAGGACAGAACAGCTATTCTGACTAGTGTTGCAAAGATGCTGCTTGAGTTTGGTATTTTGAAGTTGAAGGAGGTTGACGCAATGAAGAAGATTGTAGGTTATCTGAAAGAATCTTTCAGTAATCACAAATTTAAAAGAAATACAGATATCATAAGGGCAAGAACTTCAGCAATGTTATATGCTATTGATCCTAGTATCAATTGTAGAGAAGTGTCACAATGCGTGAATTTGAGTAGAAGAATAGTGACAGCAGCAGTTTATAGAAAGATCGATGCAGATGCTGGAGAAGGGTCATGTTTTTTTTTTTTTTCAACCTTAGGGATTAAAGAAATAAAACCAGTAGCAATAGAGGAGTGCAAGTATCTAGAAGACCAGAAACCTTTGATGCAAGCCATGAAATCATGATGGAGGATGTTCCAGAAATGAAAGTAGAATTCTGAAGGAAAATCATCAGGACCAGGTGATTTCCCATGCTTGAAACTCTTTAGGATACTGAAAACTTCATCATGATTAGGAACAACAGCAAAGGAAG
>JAANSK020198209.1:0-14543 GCA_011763485.2 Isoetes engelmannii
AAGGGGATTAATGAGAGGTGGAAATCTGACAGGAGGTGATGCCACCATTTGGAATAGTATAAGGACCGTGCCACTGTGATTCCAGGCACCGAGCCTTGTTTGGGCGGGTATGCATGGGCTGGATCTGATGGGTGTGCCAGCCACAGTATTTCTGACCATTGGGACACAAAGGCATAGAGCCAGGCCGGGTGGATCTGCTGAACCAGTTCTTCTCCCATACCAAAGAACTGCATCTTGTGATAGTCAGTACATGCCTCTGAATTGAGTGAATTGCTATTCGATGAGCAACCTTTCAAGTCGGTCCAGAAACAACATCTGAAGGCCACGTAACATAAAAGGATACATGCCAAGTAAAACATCTGGCAGGTTGTTTGGCAAGTTCCAGTTGTTGTGAAATATCCAGAGCCAGACTCCCTTTGGAAATAAGTTCCCAATCTGCGGTTTGCACTAGTACTTGGTCGTAATAGTTGCCAAACAACTCTATAAGAGGCAAAATCATAAGTTGTCAGATTCAAGCCTGAGCATTGAAAGAAATTACTTGAACTTGTAAAAGATGCTATAGTATGCTAGTTGTCATCAAAGTTATCTCCAGAGATTTGCTTATGTGCCATTGCTGTTTTTGGAACTTCAACCTGCATGCAACTTTCATCCGATAAGGTTAACTCTTGAATAAGATATGGTGATTTTGTTTCTGTGCAGCGATATAATCCAAAGAGTGATGTGTTGAACAATGTTGATGAGTTTTCTATCCCCAGACAGATTTTGGTTAAGAGATCTATTATTTGCAATGTTCAGCCCTTTTGATCTAAAAACGTCTAGACATGAATTTTAGCTTTTGGCTGAGCGTATGAACTCCAAATATTCTTGAGCAGACTAATGAATCTTTTATCGGAGATCTGAAGCTTCTGAGCAATGAGTGACACATCAAACCCATATAAGCCTTTTTGACCATATATCTGTCACAGTTGTCGAATGTCCAATAACAATTGGTATTATCCGGGCATTCTGTAATTGGGGTAAGATGTGTCATGATAGTGTTTTATATCCTTTTATCGGTAGAGGAGCCATTATGTCTCAAACTTCTACCCAGGTCATCCATCTTTGACCTTGCCATATGTCTTGGACGTTAGAGAGGCTAGCACTTTTCCATTTGCCAAGAAGTCTGGGGTGCTGGAATGCCAGAACTTGATTTTGTCCATTAGCAAAGATGTCAGACCAAAAGAAGAAAATTTTAGCACATTTGACATTAATGCTCTTGTATTCATAGCTAGGTGAGATAGCATTCCAAGCTTTAGGCTTGGTTAGAGTTGAGGTGTTTAGGGCAGGTTCGAACTGAGTATATGCTGAATCAGGAAGGTCGTGTTTGATTGTCGAGCTATTGAAGGGTCTGTTGATTTTGATCCAGTATATAAGGAATTTCATGGCTGGAGAGTGAGATCCATGGATAACCTTCCGGATGTATTTAGCTCCTAGGGTTTGAGCTTGTAGAAATAAGTCTTTGCAACCAAGACCTCCCTTCTTCATCGGGTTAATAATCTCAGCCGAATTGATCCAGACTGGATGCACTGAGTGCATTCTATTCCAGATAAAGCTCCTTATGATTCTTTCTAATTGCTTGTAAGACTTCCTATCAACAATAAGAGCCATAGATAGTTGCTAATACCGGGTTAGCAAGGATTACTCTACTCGCAAAGCTGATTGAATTCTTAAGAGAGCTAACTTTTCTTCCGATTTTATTGATAATGGGCGCCCACCCAAGTGTGCTTGGTGTGCAGATTAATAGCCAAAGGAAGGCCCAAAAGAGTTATAGCCTTAGTGGGATCAATGATTTTGATTCCATGAGTATTGATATTGATTGACATCATCCTTCTCCCAGAGGATGCTACATTTCTCCATATTAAGCAAAACCCCTGAAGCTGCACTGAAGTCTTGAATTGCTTGGATGAAATTATCAAGGTAGTCTTGCTTTGCCTGAATAATAATGAAAGTGCCACCTGCATTGGAGTGAAAGCATGCTAGGGTCTACACCCTAAAGCACTTTTTAGGAACCGCAAAAGTACCCAGGAAAGTACCCAATACTGGGTGTTGGGAACTTGATTAATGCCTCAATAAGTAAAAAGTTTAAGCATTGAAGCACTCATTGCAATCTCTAATAGTATTGTTCTTATCTTATCTTAATATTAAATGTGACAAGTTATTGACCCTTATTTTGATATTATTCTATTGAATTTGATGGAAAAGGTAAAAATAAAAGACCAGTTCCAGAAGTACCTCGTGTAGGTACTCTTGAGGGTGCCAATATGCTTTCACCCATTGGAGAATGGTGAGATGATCATCATATCCAGGCATCTTGAGATCTTTTATTTTGTTGACAGCTTCTAGGACATCAATCATTCTGGTAAGGATCTCTAGAGTACAATGAACAGGTATGGAGCTAAAGGGCAGTCTCGCCTAACTCCCTTTTCAGTAGGGAAGTACTTTGTTGGAGATCCATTGATAATGAGGGCAGAGTAAGCATTAGCATTGAGACCCATAATTTGATTGATCAGAAGAGGGTGAATTCCTAAATAATGGAGAGCTCTCTCCATAAAATCCTATTAATGGAAAATCCAGCTTGACTAGCATACGTAGGCTACAATGTAGTTGTCTAAGATAAATCTCTGAGGCAAAAAGGCAGATTGGTTTCTACTGATGTTCTGCTGAAGATGACCAAGAGTTAGGCTAGCAATAATCTTTGCTAACATTTAGTAGGTGGTGTTTGTAGTAGGTGAGATAGCATTCCAAGCTTTTATAAGGTTTCTGGTAAGAGTTGAGGTGTTTTGGGCAGGTTCGAATTGAGTATAGGCTAAATCAGGAAGGTCGTGCTTGATTGACGAGCTATTGAAGGGTCTGCTGATTTTGATCCAGTATCTAAGGAATTTCATGGCTGGAGAGTGAGATCCATGGACAACCTTCCAAATGTATTTAGCTCCTAAGGCTTGAGCTTGTAGAAATAAGTCTTTGCAACCAAGACCTCCCTTCTTCCTAGGGTGAATAATCTCAGCCCAATTGATCCAGTGCATTCTATTCCAGATAAAGCTCCTTTAGATTCTTTCTAATTGCTTGTAAGACTTCCTATCAACAATAAGAGCCATGGATAGTTGCTAATACCGAGTTAGCAAGGATTACTCTACTCGCAAAGCTCATTGAGTTCTTAAGAGAGCTAACTTTCCTTTCGATTTTATTGATAATGGGCGCCCACCCAAGCGTGCTTGGTGTGCAGATTAATGGCCAAAGGAAGGCCCAAAAGAGTTATAGCCTTAGTGGGATCAATGATTTTGATTCCATGAGTATTGATATTGATTGACATCAGCCTTTTCCAAGAGGATGCTACATTTCTCCATATTAAGCAAAACCCCTGAAGCTGCACCGAAGTCTTGAATTGCTTGGATGAAATTATCAAGGTAGTCTTGCTTGGCCTCAATAATAATGAAAGTGACATCTGCATATTGTGGTGAAAGCATGCTAGGGTGTACAAGCTAAAGTACTTTTTAGGAACCGCAAAAGTACCCAGGAAAGTACCCAACACTGGGTGTTGGGAACTTGATTAATGCCTCAATAAGTAAGAAGTTTAAGCACTGAAGCACTCATTGCAGTCTCTAATAGTATTGTTCGTATCTTAATATTAAATGTTACATGTCATTGACCGTTATTTTGATATTATTCTATTGAATTTGATGGAAAATGTAAAATTAAAGTACCAGTTCTGGAAGTACCTCGTGTAAGTACTCTTGAGGGTGCCAAAAATTGCAAAAAAGGTACACCCTAGTATGCTTTCACCCATTGGAGAATGGTGAGATGATCATCAGATCCAGGCATCTTGAGAGCTTTTATTTTGTTGACAATTTCCAGGACAACAACCATTCTGGTAAGGATCTCTAGAGTACAGTGCACATGTATGGAGCTAAAGGGGCAGTCTTGCCTAACTTCCTTTTCAATAGGGAAGAACTTTGTTGGAGATCCATTGATAATGAGGGCAGAGTAAGCATTAGCATTGAGGTCCATAATTTGATTGATCAGAACCTGGAGAGCTGATTCCAGTGAATTGCTTCAGAGGCTGCAATATAGTTGTCTAAGATAAATCTCTGAGGCAAAAAGGCAGATTGGTTTCTACATTTCGTAGGTGGTGTTTGTAATCGAGATAGGCCTCCAGTCCCCAATGCTTTGTACTATAATATGAGCCCCTCAACCCCCTTGGATTAGTAATGCAATAAGATTGCATGACAATATCCACGGAGATGGTAGACAAGTGAATTATTTAGCTAATCTCCATATGGTTCTAACCAACTATTGGATGGTGAGCTTTGCTTTTGCTCTTAAGCGCGCAACCAATTATCACCTTTCCCTAATATACACTCTTAGAAGCACGATTTTATGTCATAGTCGAAAAGCTTACTGATATTCAAAGGAAAATATGACAATACATATATAGTTTCAATTTTGTATCACATGCAAGCCGGCATGTGCTATTGTATTCATTTCACGTAAACTAGACACACACAAAATAAAAATTGGTTCAGTTAAAATTTTTGTGCCATTTGATATTGAAAGGTGATATAGATGCCTTTCTATTGCATATTTTTTATTTCGTATAGATGATTATTCTTATTATTGAATATTAAATGTACGAAAAATTGTTGATTTCACGTCCATCATATGCACGAAATTGGTAATATATAGCAGATGCAACATGCACATTTCACATCAACAAATGAATAGGATTAAGAAAACAATTAAATTAAACCCAAAGAACCATGTGCACTGGAGAGCTATTTTAGTACCTAGAGGTTTATTAAAAGCTGATTTTTGAAACGACCAACACTTGACGATTGATCCATGAGACGAACAACACAAAACAAGATAATGTTGTCCTTCCAATTATTTAAAGGATGGGGAGACTAATAGAATCAATAGAGATGGACATCCATTATTCTAATACGGAGATAAAATCTCGCTGTCAACAAGGCCACACGAGTGATTCCGAGGAAAAGTAATGATTCTACAGAAGCCAGAGCAACTTGGCAAGTTTATGAGGAAAACACATTTGATTATTCTATTAATTTGCAGGCAGTTAAAATGTCAATACTGGGGATTTATGGTTACTTTGAAGTGATTAAGAACGACAATAAGAGACAACTACCAAGAAAATGAAAGATGATGGTATTGTCCAAGCCATATAGATCTTTTGTCATTTCTGTAAATCTCTTCAAGAATGTGGGGCAATAGATGAAGACAAGAAAACTTTGGAGACAAAATGTACCAGTCCAGTATTCACCAGTTACATCTATAACCACTTCATGATGATGACACCTAGCCAATACCATGTAGTTATAAATGTGGCTGCTAGGGTATTCACATTAGCATTAAGAAGGAAGCAAAAGAAGAGTTCCTTTCAGAAAGAGAGTTTGCAGTAGGAAGTCAAGTTAGAGGAATCATCGTATGAATACAGCTCATGCATCAACTGGGGGGTCAAATAGGGAATGAGCGCTAGATGACATCCTTCATGAAGACTGTGAAGGATTCTAGCCAGAGTTGCAAGGAGATCTAGCTCGAAAGTGTCACGTGGCGCGTGACCCCACTTACACAAGTGCGAAGAAAGCAAACAACAGAAGTCGAGGATGGCAACATCCAATGGGTGGCAAAAGTTGGATAAAAGGAAAGGGAATAGGGAACCCCCTAGAGCAGTGGGACATGGGTCCAGGGAGATGTCAACAGACTCTAGCGAAGTAGCAGTGTGAAAAAAATAAAGGAGAAAGAATGGCTGGGTTTCTGGGTATGGGCTAGCCACTGAAGCTACATTTTTTAAAGCACCTTTTTTCCATGTTGTGGGGGTGTTTGCAGTGGTTTCGTGAGTGTGCGGACTAGGTGTTTAACTTTCTATGTCAACATAGGGGTATAGAAAATACATTTCTCTAGAAATTTACTGCTCTCCAGAAATCTACCTGTCTAGGCGTTTAACTTTCTATGTCAGCACAGTGGTATAGAAAAAATCATTTCTCTAGAAATATACTGCTCTCGAGAAATTTACCTGTCTATATGAATAGATTTATATAGAAAATACATTATGTGAACAAATAGAAAATACATTATGTGAACAAATTGATATAGAAAAACCCCAAAAAAAAACATAGAAATATATAGAAATTGTTATGGAAAAGACAGAGAATTACTTTTCTATGTGAAGTAATTGGTAGAAATACATAGAATTTACCTTTCTATGTCAACAAATTGGCATAGAAAATACATTGGGGAGTTAGGTTTAAGGGAATTTTTTGGGGTACATTTTCTATGGTCTATTGAATATAGCCAGTTAGATTGATGGAAGCATGTGGGTCCTCATGTAAACTGGTGGCCAAATGTTAAAATTTCCTCCCAAATTTTTACCCAAAAATGGTGGCACGCATGTGGGATAAAGCTTACACAAAAATAATTCCCCCCTTTGCAAGCAAACGAAGGTCTGCCTCAGAGCCGCTTCTGCCTGTGCCCGTGCTGCAGCGGCCGATGATGGAGCACGTCTCAGGCTTAACCCCAGCCTCGGATCTGCCACCTCTTTGCCTTAAATCCAAAATTGAAAACAAAAAGAAGGAACTAGCATTGGAATTAGAATTAGTTTCTCAACAGACGAATCATTTAAGCCGGGCCCTGCTTAGAATCATCCGTTTGAGCTTCGCATGTGGGTTCCGGTGAGGTCCATCATGGATCAAAGCATAAGATTCATCATGCTCCAACAAGAAAAAATTAAAGCACGAAGAATTATAAGGCAAGGCAAGAAAAAAACATTTCTGTGTGCAGAGCTACTACGGTGATGCGGGCAGTTTCATGATGGTGTCGCCCCATGCCGGAACCTATACGGTTTCATCCAGCAGAGAACCCAAGTACAGTACCCAAAAGGGGGCGCCGGAGCGATTCCAGAGCTTGGAAAAAAAAAAAAACTCCGGACATCAATCTAAAAAAAAAAACCAGTGCAAAAACACCCGGCACAACGCCCCGAATCGTAAATTCTCTGCCCGAGGAGCTCTGCCCCACCTTGCCTTCTGACATACACGCGCATAGGCCCACACCCAAGAACAAGGATAGCCCCAAATTGACCCCTGTCTGTGTTTGTTTTATTTCAATTTCTTTGCCCTTTGTTTTATCTGGCAAATCCGTCTTCCAAAACGCATAGAGCGATCCTTTACTTGTGCAGTTTTACTACCGGAATCAATGCTAGAAGATCTGTAGATAATCTGCGGGATTAAAGCCCATCTTCTTCTTTTTTAGCCATCTGGGCATCTGCATTTGCTCTTCTTCTTTTTTCCGTGGGACCACACCGGCTAGTACAAGCCCATATTCCACCATCCCTTCCTTTCCTGCCTATTAGAACTCCGGCCTTTGCCCATCCCTTCTTCTTATCCGGCCTTCAGTATTTGTGAAGCAGAAGAATCCCTTTACCGGCCCAACTCCGTTTTGTCTTCAAGGTCTTTAAAGCTTAGCGCCGGAGTAGAGACCCGCATTTTATTTCCGCATTGCTCCATTTTCGCATTGATTCAACAGCTCACCTCTCTTCAGCAAGGCCGAAAAACGAAGATACCTTATCTCTTCCGGCATTACGGTTGATCAGAAGCTTATTTTACTCTTTCTAAGCACTCGTGGGTCTTCCTCATTCTTCTCCGTTCTGCCTGCATTAAACTCCCTCCATTTCATTCTCGTAGTAGGTATTCATTCTTCTTCTTCTTCTGGGAAGTCGAGACAGGAAAAGAGGGCACTCTTCTTTTCCATTGCCTGCTCTGCTTCATTCTTCTTTTTGGGTCTGGGGAAGCTTTAACTCCGTCGCTATTCTTGAGCCTAAGAAACTCTAAATCTCCAGAGTTTTTTTCTTAAGCTCTGAGACAATTGGGCATTTGGGTCCTTGCTTGTCTTGTTCTACTGCGGCGGCTGATCGAAGTGGGTAGATATCACATTGCGAACTGGAAACTGTGCAGCAGCTTTGTTTGTAGCTGCCATAGCTTCTTGCAACCCCTTTGTCGTGTTATAGCTTTGTTTGTTACGGTGATGCATTTTTTTTCTTTCTTTAGTTCCTGCTCATCTTTGCGCTGTACCTGTCTAGTTTGATCTTGTTTTACTGTGGGTCTCTGGTGAATTGAGCCATATCTCTCCTCTTTCAATCCTTTTTCTGGTACCATTGCTGTTGAACAAAGGATCTATTCTACAGCCCAGATCGTTTTCCACTGCCCATCAAGTTTGAAGCTGCCCTTATCCAGATCTCAGTTTTTCTGTTTCGTATCAGAGTTAAATACCACTTTGACCTCACGCTTTTGGCATTGGCGCAAAGGGCATATTCTTGAGGAGGAAATGGCACTGATGAAGAGCTTATTCTACCAGCTCTAGTTTGAATCTGCATTGCAAATTGTAGAAGGAAAGATTAAACAAGGCAAAATGGTGGCACAGAAACAGGAAGAGGCTATTGTAGGCAATTACACAGAGATGGAGCTAGATCGGAAGGAACAGGATGGGCTTGTAGAATCTAGGCCTACACCTCAAGGGAATCTGAAAAGGCTTTTCTGGCACGGTGGCTCTGCTTATGATGCCTGGTTTAGCTGTGCTTCTAACCAGGTGCTTCTCGGACTAGATTTTCTTTGCATTTTAAGCTTGATTTAACCCAGTTCAGTTCTTGCATTTGGAGTAAGATTTCATACACCATTCACAAATATAAATTACTACCACATTCTGTCGGACAGGCCCTTTCCATGCTTTCTTGCAGGGCTACGAAACCATGATTCGTCTTAACTGCATTCTGTTCGAGGCCTCTGCAAAAACCAGGACGTTTTTTCCTCTTTGTTAGGACAGCCTTCAACATGTTTGCTAGTACCATTCCACTTTAAGCAGCATTCAGTTTTTTTGTTTTTTCTTTGCTTCTGTGTCTTCACAAACGTTGGCTTTTCATGTTTCAGTACTCCTATGTCTATTTAATGTAGCATTCTTCATTTCCGATTAATGCAGAACCACTCTTTCTACTTTTTGCTTCAGTACCTTCTCAGATGGCCATTCATGAAGAGCTTTTGGCTGCACACCTTTTCCTTGATCAGATTTAACATTATATTATTCTTATGTCTTGTTTCATCTTGAGGTTTTCTCAAGTACTGAGTTTTCTCTTACATTTTTCTTTATAACAGGTTGCACAGGTCCTTTTGACGCTTCCCTACTCCTTCTCTCAGCTGGGCATTGCCTCTGGAATCGTCTTTCAAATATTTTATGGACTCTTGGGAGCTTGGACAGCCTATTTGATCAGCTGGCTGTATGTGGAGTACAGATCCAGGAAAGAGAAAGAGGGTGTCAGCTTCAAGAATCATATTATTCAGGTATTTTCTCATAACCCCTTATATATTCTTTCTTGATAGTGATATGCTTTGACTTAATGTTGCTTAAGAGCATATTCATTATGAATGCAGTGGTTTGAGGTGCTTGATGGCCTCCTTGGTCCATACTGGAAAGCTGTAGGCTTTGGATTCAACTGTACTTTCCTCCTTTTTGGCTCTGTCATACAACTGATAGCTTGTGCCAGGTTAGTAGTATTCTTGATCTCTCAATATCAGACAAGTTATATAAACGTTGATTCCTTTTTTTGCAGCAACATATACTATATAAATGATAGCCTGGACAAACGCACATGGACATATATATTTGGTGCATGCTGTATGGTAACAGTGTTGGTGCCTTCATTCCATAATTACAGGGTTTGGTCATTCCTAGGTTTGGGAATGACAACATACACTGCTTGGTATTTGACAATTGCTTCACTAGTGCATGGACAGGTAGTACCTGATCTGTTAACGGCTATGTTTGGCAGATTTTTCACAAAAGGATTAGGATTTACAACATATTATTTAATGCAGGTTGAAGGCGTGAAACATACAGGCCCGAACAAGCTTGTATTATATTTCACTGGGGCTACTAACATTTTATACACGTTCGGAGGCCATGCAGTCACTGTGTAAGTCTGTGCCCAAATTTATGCATAGAAATTTGTGTATATTGATATTTGTCAAAGCTTTCAATCACGAAATTTTAAATGATTATTTGGAAACTGTGCAGAGAAATAATGCATGCAATGTGGAAACCACAAAAGTTCAAATACATCTATCTATTTGCCACATTATACGTTCTGACCTTGACCCTGCCATCTGCCACTTCTGTATATTGGGCTTTTGGAGACCTGTTGTTGACGAAGTCAAATGCACTGGCTTTACTTCCTAAAAATGGTTTTCGAGATGTGGCAGTTATACTCATGCTCATCCATCAGGTATGGAATAGCCTTTGCATCATATTGATTAACTTTGAGATAGATCATGATCATGATGTTTGTTCTGTGGTTTGTGCAGTTCATCACTTTTGGTTTTGCTTGTACACCATTATATATTGTGTGGGAAAAAATACTTGGTATTCATAAAACAGCAAATATGTTTACAAGAGCAATTGCTAGAATTCCTGTTGTCCTACCAATCTGGTTCTTAGCGATCATCTTTCCCTTCTTTGGTCCAATAAATTCTGCTGTTGGTGCTCTTCTAGTTACATTTACAGTATATATTATACCCTCTGCTGCACATATGGTAACCTACAGGAGTGCATGTGCAAGATTGGTAAGATTTGAAAAATTTTCTCCCAATAAGTTTGCTTCTGCTATTCTTTATCTCATTGAAGGAATCATATTGTGCAGAACTCAATCGAAAAACCACCGTTCTTTATGCGAAGCTGGGTGGCAGTGTATCTTTTGAATATCTTTATCGTCATCTGGGTTTTGATAGTGGGGGTTGGTTTTGGAGGATGGGCCAGTCTGACTAACTTTATTCGCCAGATTGATAGCTTTGGACTGTTTGCAAAGTGTTACCAATGTCCACCCAACAAGAATCATGCCATGGCGAAACACTAGGCGTATATAGTATGAATGAAAATGCTAATTATAACGCAGTTTTTGCTGGAGCACAACATGTAGCCATGGGAAGATGGCCAAGAGATTGCCAGTTTCCTGCAGTAGCCTGCCATATTTTTATTCTTTCTGGGATAAATTTTGTCCAGTAAAGTGAAGCATCCAGAGTTTGTTATTTTCCTATATTATGCTTTACTCTCTCACTATCAGCCTGAAGATGGATAGCCTTACGACTTCAGCAACAGAAACCATGGTACTACTTATTTGAAAACAGATAGTTATGTGAAAGTGAAGCAGTAAAAGTGAACAGTGGAAGTGTCAAAAAGTATGTAAATTTTGAGACCAGTTATGGATTGTGAATTTGACTACATGTTTTTAAATGAAAGTTCAGGTTACTTGGTTATATCAGAATCTGGTATGTTGAATGTGTTGTTTCAAATCCTCAGAGGTTAAATCAACTATTGCTAATATAGTGTGCCACTACTGTGTTTGTTATCTCTATCATCATCACATCCTCCAATTGCCTCATTGTTGACTTCCATTGTCATCATTCAAAATCCACTCCACCAACATGGCTATCATGTCCAACACATTTGTTTCTTTTTGAGATGCCATAGTGGCCACTGAGTTTAAGATCTAGCATCCATGATTTATATTTTGTCTACTGAACATCACTCCAGTATGTTTCAGGCTGCCACAGTTTTATGTACATCCATATGTGGCATAGAATCAAGCACTTTAGCACCATACCTCTACTAGCCTCTGCATTGATGCTTCTTGTTTCATGTCCTTTCTGCACTTTGATGCCAATCTCCATATTCTTTTTTGCACTAATAGAAGTGTGCTTCTAATGATTTTTATCTTAATTTATAAAAGGCACGTTCCTAAGTTTGTAGAGCTGGGATGCCTTTGATGTTCCAACACCTCAATTAAAGCATTTAAAGTGTTTGTAGTTGTTGAGTGCTAGCTGACAAAAAAGTTAATTTGTATGTCCAAATTAGTACAAATTACCAACTTTATTTGTTCATTTGAAGATTTACTAATTATTGTACAATATAAACAATTGCACATGCCACCTCTTTTATGTTTTCAGAATTTGTAATTGTACAATACAAAAGAGATTCTAGCTAGGGTTATTCTCACCAATGATTGAGAAGTCGCTATCATTTTATGTATGTTGTTAATACAGTATAAGTTACAAGAAGTAAAATGGCCACAAAGATACAATCACACAAAGACACTCACCATATCTACATGAGTGACTTTGCTTTGTTTTGATCAACCCATGTGGAACTCGTATGGACCTTGTGACAATACAATCCATAATGGTGTAATTGTCATGATGTAAATTTGACCATGATGATTATCTAGTTTCCAGGTTGATGCGTTTTGGACATCTGAACCATTTTGAACTTTATTCATTGTTGATATTTCTTATTTTACATTTGTGGTCCAACTTCTCCTTTTTCTAAAGCTAACTGTTGTGTGATGGTATTACCAAATTGACAGCCTTCGATCCACTTGAAGGCAAATAAAATTAAAAGGATAATGACATTTTTGGTTCATTTCCATCTAAGAACAATCCTCTGAGGTTCAAACAGCCAAAGCATGGTATATGCATGAGAGATAGAAGTTCAAGTTATCTCTTGACATGAGGACATCATAAGTGGGTTGGTGCAAGCCAAGTAGACAAAGCATAAGAGACAAAATACACAACAAATACACAGCCCAAGAGTATGTTATCAATAGGGACTAATGAAAGCAAGTTATGGAGTAAAAGGGAATCGTATAAGTGCCAAGATACTAGGATCGAGTCTAGGTTGTGATGGGCACTTTCTGTTCTGTCTACATTATATTGCCAATGCCTTGAAGTTGCAATCACATTACTACTTGACATGGAGATGTGGGTATATATATTCCATGTACTCCAAGTAAGAAGAGTTTGGACTTAGAGTTTTTCATGCACGGTATAAAACTCAATGGCATTATTATGATGCCCAAATTTTTTTGCCATCTTCTTAGTTGTTTGTACGTCTAATCATTGTCATTAATTCTTGGAACTCTATAGTGTTGTTAAGACAAAATTGGCAGCCAAATCTTATAAAGAGCATTGTTGAAGTGTATATCTATAGACCTACCTAGAATTTCATGTCATTTTCCTAGGTGTTCGCATGTCTCTTTAAAAATGTATAGATAATAACACGCTAAGATGTAACAAGTCTAAGCTCCCTTTCAAACCTAATCAAGCTAATTAAGCTTTGACTGATCTGTCAATTTTTGACACTTCCAACTCTACCTTATTAAATTTTCCACTAAATTCCAAGAGATCTAAAGAAAAATAACTAGCAAAAAGCATAGCAGAAGGCTAAAGCTCACCACCCAACTGGGCTATCCCCCGCAGGATGCACTTAATGTAAAGTCTATATGGCACGTGCGTGAGAAATCATCCCTTATACAAAATTTTCCTAAAAAATTTCCATCATTTTTCATATACCCCTACCATATTTCTTTTATATGCATACAAAATTTAAGAAAATAAACCCCCTCCCATACTTATACATATGGTTTTGGCCAAAAAAAAAAAAAACCCTCCTGTACACTCACATGTTTTGTACAATTTTCTTAGTGCAACCCCCGGGGGCTATCCGAACAAGAGAAATTCTGAGAAAGAATAATTATGAATTAGAAAAAGAAGAGGACAATTCAAGGAAAATAATAGAGATCCCACTCTAGCAAGAACCAAATATTGGAAAGGATAGGAGAAAGTTAATTCAATAGAAGCACTAGAGATTATACTCTAGCAATTCTTACGCGTGTAGAACTCAGAAACTGGTTATGGATGAAAATGTTTGTTTAGCAAAAGCTAGAAGGATGTATGGGAACCTGCAAAGGAAGGAGCTCCTTGAAGAATAGGTTTGCCAGGGCCGGATCTAATAGTCTTTGATTTGAAGTAGCCTGGCCAGATTGCAGATTGTTGTCACAAAAGTTAAACTGGAACCGCCATTAGATTGTAGAGCCCGTCGTTGTTACTTTTGTCCTTCTAAGATTCTCCTCTATATAATAGCTATAGAAGTTTTACCTTTTTTATTTGTCCCTTTATTCAATGGTTTCAAATGCCTAGTAATAAAGCCTTAACTATCCTAATCGTTAGATATTCTTGATAATAAGATTATTCTCTAGTTTGGCCTAAATAATTTGTCTTTCTTTCCCTTTCTCTTGCTTTCATAGCCTTCCCCCTGAGCACCACTATATCAATTCCTTCTTTCCAAGGGTTGGTCATCCTCGACCAATGAATTATATAGCAAATTGACATAACCAAGTCCATGGTTATATAGCAAATTGACATAACCAAGTCCATGGTTATAACCCTAGTTGAGTCCACAATAAGAAATACTCAAAGTCTCGGTAGATTCAGTATTGTTTACAGTATGGGACATCTGCTTGCAAGAAGGGGATTCTTTTTTACCATTTGGTATTCCTATACTTACCATTACGGGTTTTTTTTTTTGCTATTATCTGGGGCAAAATATCTATTTATTAAATTTGGTTTTTCCGGCGTGCCGAAAACTTTTTGGAATTTTTTCTTAATTTGATTTCCTAT
>JAANSK020198320.1:0-14543 GCA_011763485.2 Isoetes engelmannii
GGTAGGAGCGACTATCCATAAACGTCCGGACGGTTTTGCCCCAGTGGTTAAGGGGATATGATTTAGGATCGTCACACAATCAATCCAAGCCATCCTAGTTTCACACCTTAGTAAACCTTTCTCTCATCTTCTTCCCCAGTTCCCCTTTGTTTTTCCTATCCTACCATTTCCCCAACCCTGCGTTTCTGCTAGTTCTTCTTCTTCTTTTTTTGTTGAAACGGCAGTATTGTATTATATCACATGTAGATACATAGTAATACAAAATTGGGAGCAGAGATTTCCCTGATAAGTAGTGACACAGTCACCCACTCCCTCTTCCATAGGAAGGGAATACAAGTTCAGAGACAAACACTTTAAATTTAAGATTTGAATCTTAAATAGAACAGACTATTTTAAGGTAATATCAGAACAGACCAAAAAGATAGTATGAAAGTACCAAAAGGAGATATCCGATGCAGTCAGAAGTCGAAAGAGAGAACTGAGCAAAGAAATGAGCTAGTTATCCAGCACACCATCTAGGGAGATAATTGCAAAAGCAGCTGTGGTGTGATCATACAGCATCTGATCCAGCTTATTGGGTCCATATGGAGTAGAATCTAGCAAGTGTAAAATCCAAGCTTCTCGGGCTGCTACATGAATCCGAAGTTTCTCCTCAAAATATGGCTTCAGAGCTGCATTGTAGGTCCAAATATCTCCATCACCAATCAACCTCTCCATTGTCTTCACACTAACTTCTTCAGTCCTGACCCAGTAAAGTGCTTCAACGGCCTCTTGATGATTAAGAGGAGCCGTGTCTGGAGGAACCTCACAAGCGTGTCCTCCCGGGAGGTGCTTCTTCACTAGATAATCTGTTAACAACAGCATTCAGATTGTTAATATGAGTGGAAAAAAAACTGAAGAAACCTTGAAAGGATCCTAGTTTAAATCCCAATTAGTGTCATAATTGGATCCTTTCAATCTCCTATGAGCCGTAGTTGTTTCTGCAATCTCTAATTTGATGTTGGCCTTAATACCATTCCTATCAGCAGGAAGGAAGATGAGCAATTGCAACACTGTTCCTATGCTTCCAAATGGCTCAAGGACAAAGGCTCCTGAAAGAAAAGGATTATCATGGTGTAGGAAAGCCAGCAAATCATCCTCATTGGAAGGGGCAAAACCCAAAAATTGGGAGATCCACTTCCAAAGAGGCAGCAGCCAAGGGCAAAGGAAGATATGTCTAGTTGTCTCCCTCTGTCCACAGCCAAGAGGGCATCTGTCTGCATTTGGATTTGTGTTCTGATCACCATACTTGGCTACATATGCATTGGTCTTCAAGCTTTTGTTTAGGATCAGCCACCTGAAGATGACAACTTTTTTGGCATACTCCAGTTTCCATCCCTTTCTAATGGTATGCACTGCATCCCTATTGGAACAGTTCCATTGATTAGCAACCGTCAAGGTATGATTATCAATCAGCAAAGAATAAACAGTGGAGACTTTGTACCCCCTGCCACAACACAGCCAATTTAATTCTTTACATTCCTGGGATCTGCCCTGTGCAGAGATTACATCATATATTCTGCTATTAGTGGTTGTCCCCTGAACCATAGAGGAAATTTCTTGCCAAGGCTTCCAATGTGTACCAGTCTTGATACCTGTAATAGTATCTAGGTCTGCTTCCTTCCACTCCTTCTATTTCCTAGGATGTTTGAGAGCCAGACAACCATCCTCTTCCCCTACCAAACTATCAGATGCCTAAAAAAACCAAAGTTTTCTGATGCTTCGTCCAAAGGGATAGCTCTGAAACACCCCGAGATCTGGTTCCATGCCTGAAGTACTCTCCTCATGAGTTTTAATGTGTTAGGGCTAGGATCCAGTTGGTAAAAAGTAGAGTCTGGGATTTGGTTGGGAGTAGAAGGAGACCCAACCAAAGTGGTTCTGCTTACCCATTACCTGGTAAGTTGCAGGGCTGGAGAAGTTAAAGAAGAAGTCAAAGCTCTCCAAACTGGTTTCCCAGGTAAGGCTTGGGCCTGCAAGAAGAGATCCTTACAGCCCAATCCCCCTTGCTTCCTAGGAAGGGTCAGGTTCTGCCAAGCTACTGTACTGCTGCCCTGCCAAATGGATTGTCTCATTGCAGATTCTAGCTCCAGATAAGATTTCTCGTCTGCTATAATTGCTTAAGAAAAATAAACATGTGTACTGGCAATAACAACATTCACAATCTCAATCCTACCTGTCATGGATAAAGATTTCGGATACATCTACAACTTTTTCTTCATCCTATGGACAATAGGTTCCCACAGACCATGCAGACTCATGGTCTGTGGGAACCTATTAACATTCCTTTCTTTATTCCTTTACTCCCCTGCCTCTTTCCCGACCTTTTCGCTTTCTCTTGTCAATTCTGCACCCGACCCTACCACCGGTCCCATCTCTCCAGTCCCAGCCCCTTTCTCGATTACAGTATTTGCTGCCTTCTCTGTCCTTCATGTCCCTGCCTCGGTCCCCGTAACATTTACTGATTCTGTCCTCCTATTTTCCTTAGATCCTGCCATCCCTATCAATCTTTACAAAAAACTTTCACTACTATCCTGCTTTCTGTCCAGCTACACTAATGTTTCTATCCCCTACAAATTCCCCTAGCCATGATTCAAGAACCTCAATCTCTGATTGTGGAATTATGGAATAAATTGATGTGAATAATTAAGTACACCAGATTTTTCCATAAGAGGGAGTTCTCCCCCCTCCAACCAGCCACAAGAGATCCTATTCCCTTGTGAAAATCCTCATCAGGGTGAAGGATCCAGAGAAACCCTAGCACCTGGCGCCATACTTTCCCGCCCCTTTCTGTGTAGATCACGTTTTGTTTTTCTTACTGCCATCACCAAGATAGGTGCATTATCCTCTATTCACCTTAGCCAATCTTAAGTCTTCATTTTTTTTTCTTATTATCTTTAGTGGTATTTGTTTCTTTATTAATCTATATTGAGTTTTTTTGGATCAAGGTCCGTATTTCGGAATTTTCATGCAGTGTACATCCTTATTTATTATTGTTCTTCCTTAAATCTAGATATGTGCTTGCCATTTTGCCTCATTTTTGTTTATGTTTCCATCTCATTTTATACATATCTCACTATCTTTTTGTTTTGTTTTTTCTTACAGCCTTTTTTACTCCATTTATCCCATTAGCTCCATTTGCTCACTCAGATCATCATGTTTGCATGTATTTCTCCCTTTTTTATTCTTTTATTCCATGGCCTTCGTGAGCTAGTCCTTTTGCACTACATTGCGCTCTCTGTTTCTTTACCATGTTAGGCTTCCTCCATTGTTACGTTAGTGTCTATAGTCTTACAGTCTCACAGCATTTCTTTGGTCATGATTTCTCCTTCAAGTCTTTTGCAAGTTGTCCCCCTTCCCTCGCTTCATTTTGCCTTTAAGCTCTTTCTCATTCGCGTTATTTCTTCTTCTCTCCTCTTCCCTTTTGTCTCTCTGTCCTAAGGTCATATCTCATCTAACCTTGTTTGCATTAGCTGTCCCATTGCATCTGTGGTTCCTTTTTACCCCACGTATTCCTTCATGTCCCCTTCGTTGCATTTAATCCTTCTATTTATGCTATGTTTAAGATTCTATTTTTCCTATCTATTTCATTGTTTTTTGTTCTCTAGGCCATAATGGCACTTTGTGCATTCTACTTCATTTGTTTAAGTTATTTTTTGCCGACTTGGTTTTCCCTTTTTTTGCTTCTATATTTCATGTTCCCTTCTTCTTTTGACTTTGGTTTCTACCAGACATTCTATGCATCATTCCGAGGTTGAGTCCTATATCACACATAATCGGCTTGTAATCTCCTATGCTCTATTTGACTTGGCTCCTTCCTTTGTTTCAACTCTTCTCTCAACTCACCTTGATTCTCTTTGCCCTATTGGTTTTCGTATTTCAAGGTTTTTGCTCTTTGCTTTATATGCTCCAGTTTCTTCGTCAGTCCTACCCCTTTGCCCGATTGTTGTAGTCGTCCTATTTGCCCACTCCTCCTCCTCATTTCGCGTTTACTCTTTGTTCCTTATTGTGTCTCCCAACTTCACTTCACTTCCAAGTTTTTCATTACCTCCTTTCACTTTCTTCCCTTATTCCATTAATTCCTCTAATCAGTTTGTCTACCTTTTGCTTGTCGTTACATTTATACCTTTGTCCCATAGCCACACGTTTATAGGTATTTATTGAGATAGGTTCCATTTCTTTTGGCCGATATAGTGTGTCCTAGGACCCATCCTAAGAATGCCATGATTCTATTGCAAATGCAATAGAACCACAAGGGCGGTCCACTGTTTTTTCCGTATAACCCATGTGCATGCACTGGGAGGGGGTTTTTTGGATCCATTTACGTACATATATGTTTGGTGGGGGGGTCCTTTTTTTTAGGGTTTTGGGCACTAGCCTAGGTAAAATTTATTCGGAAGGGTCAAAATTGCCTCCTCAAAAATTCATATACGGGGGGTTTTTTTGCTACCCCTTGCATGCAGATGGCATATCCCCCCGACATATGAGTGCACCCCCTTGTAGAACCATCTTTTCTTGGATGGGGACGTCTTTCCATCACCCCTCATCATTTTTTCCTCGATTTATAGGTTATTTTTTCTCTCTGGCCCTTTCATCGACGTTCTCTTGAGCTTCTACATGTTCATGGCTTGTTCATCCAATCTCCCACCTCATCCTCCCTGTGGCTTTTTTTGTTATCCTCCAGGACTACACTAGTAGGTGTACATTATTGTGTTCCCCTTATTCAATTATGTCTTTTATGTTTCTCAACGTGGCACCGTAGCCTCCAAGTCAAATTTTATTATTCCGCTTTTCTAGGCGTGGCATAGTAGCCTCCGGGGAAGCACTAGTCGGATATGTTTTCCCGCAATGGTTTTTTCCGCGTACGGTTCCCAATTGGTCGGTTGTTGTTTCATTATCGGCGTGGCCCTAGCGCCTCCAAGCTTTATCATGTTCTATATACTATTGCGCTTTGGCACGCGCCCTTGCTTAAAGCTCCTGACATTCTAAGGGGTTATTCTCTTTTTTGGACTTTCCAAATGCAGGTTGCTTTTTGGAGATCTCTCGGTTCTCGGAAGGTCCCGGGTCGAGCCCCTCCTTAGGGATGCCTTGCAATCGTGTTTGTCACAGCTTTCTCGGCTAATGGGTGCTAGGGGTCAAGCTTTAACCATTGCATGCTTCAACTTTGGTTGGCGCAACATATCTCAAGTTATCTCCATTTTATTCTGTTCTCTTCATTTTCGTAGTGCTCTCGATGATTGTCTACTTTCGAAGCATGTTTTATCAATATTTTCAAATTTTCCTACCCCTACTAGGGGGATCAACTTGTACTCAGTGATTTTACAACTCTCAATGAGCACACCACTTCACAGCCAATATAGTGTGTCCTACGACCCATCTTAGGAATGTAAAATCTTGATGGGAAATGAAGTTAAGTTATTGGAAAAATGAGTTAATACTCTTTTTGGTTTAGACAAAAATTGCTTCTTGCCTACTATTAATGCTGTTATGGAACCAAACATAAATATATGGCATGAGAAGTTTTGTCACACTAGCAACAAAAATGTTGAAAACATGATTAAACAAGGCTTACTGAAATCTAATGAGGCAAATGAAAAACCAGGTACATGCTATGGGTGCATGGTTGGAAAACATGCAAGGTTGCCTTTCAAGAGATCATACAAACGTGCAACAGGGGTTCTAAATTTGGTACATACTGATCTTTGTGGACCATTAAATGTGAGAAGTTTGGCAGGAAAGAAATACTTTGCCACATTCATTGATGTTCATAGCAGGAAGACAAAAGTGACATGTCTTAGAACTAAAGATGAAGTCTTTGAAGGATTTAAAGCCTTTTCTGCTGAGGAGAAACTCGAAACTGGAAAGGAGAAAAAAAAAGGGTACGTTCAGATTACGTTCGCTATTGCTTTTTACACTGGGTTCTGGTGGAAAAAAACGTTTAAATAAAAAAAGGGGTTTTTTTGGAGATTGTTTTGGTGCCAAACCATTGATCTCCAAAGTTATAACCCATTGACCATTGTATATAATAATATATAACATAAAAATAGGAACAATAATATCTAACATAAAGATAGGAACGAAAAGGTGCACTTTTTAAGTTTTGTTCTTCTGGTCATGGATCTGTTGCAGAATGAGAAAAAGGGAGCCCTTACCTAGTTCGTCCATTTCCTGTTTATTTGTTGTAACTTGAAGGAAGCTATGGAGTCGGATGCAGCCAAGTAGATAGCCCCATGTCGTAGCCAAGCAGGGAGCCATGGCCATAGCCAAGAAGGTAGCCAAGCAATCCCTAGCAATCCAACAGCAACAGGTTTATGGCATGGCATGCCATGTGTCAAGGAGGCTATGGCGGAATTAGGTTGGGTTTGTATGATATTTTTCAGCCAGGTTTGAATCCCTTCATAGCAATCCATAGCAGCAGGTTTGAATCCATAGTAGCAGGGGATGAATGCATATGCCATGCCATACCATGCCCTAAAGCTTGATATACAGTTATAAAGACAGGAACATTTGATGTTGTTGATATGCCAAAAGGAAAGAATGTGGTTAGATGCAAACCAATTTTTAAAATCAAGCAAGGAACTGAAGAAAATTCAGTCAAACACAAAGCAAGAGTGGTTGCTCAAGGCTTCACACATAAACAAGGTATTGACTATGGAGATACATTCTCACCTATTGTAAAAATGTCTAGTATTCGAATGTTGTTAGCTATGGATAAATGCTAGAGATTTAGAAGTACATCATATGGATGTAACAACTGCTTTTTTGAATGCTGAGTTGGACGAGGATATATACATGAGATAACCCCTTGGGTTTGAAGAAGGGAAGAACAAAGTATGGAGACTGAAAAGAGCAGTTTATGGACTAAAATAGTCAACCATGCAATGGTATCTGTGCATGGGTAATTATCTTAAAGAACAAGGTTTTATCAAACTAAATGAGGATGGAAATATATACATGTTCAAGGAAGGATCAGAATATTGTTATATTGCTCTTTATGTTAATGATAATATCATGATATGTAGCAACAAAGAGATACTGCAGAAATGCAAGGATATCTTGAAAGAAAGATTTAAAATGTCAGATTTGGGAGAGCTAAGAAAATTATTAGGAATAGAAAGAAAATTCTAACTCTATCACAAGGTCAAAATATCGAAGGGGTACAAAAAAGGTTCGAGATGAATGATTGTAAACCAGTTAAGACTCCCATGGTGAGTACAGACAGTAAGTTATCTAGTAGATTGAGCCCTCAATCAGAAGAAGAGAAAGCTGAAATGGAAATATTCCTTATCGAGATCTAATTGGATGTCTTTTGTACTTAGCAAATATTACTAGACCTGACATATCGTACGTTGTTAATATTCTAAGTAGATACTGCAATAATCCAGGGCAAAGTCATTCGCAAAGTGCAAAAAGGGTACTCAGATATTTAAAAGGGACCATTGACTATGGGATAATGTTTAACAATGATGATTTAGAGCTTAAAGCCTTTTGTGACTCAGACTGGGGAGGGAATGTTGATGAAAGAGAATCTACATCTGGATTTATATTGTTGTTTGGTGGTGGTCCAATCTCATGGGAATGTAAAAAACAATGCTCAATAGCATTATCATCTGCTGAAGCAGAATACTCTACAACTACCTTAGCAGGTAAGGAGATAACTTGGTGTAGAAGATTGCTCAAAGTATTAGGTATGCAACAGAAGGACCCTTTTTTATACTTCTCTCTGACAGTACTAGTTGCATTGCAATGACCAAAAAAATAGTCATGCATGAAAGGGCCAAACATATAGAGCTTGAGATGCATTTTATTCGTGATATGGTAAGAATAAATATTATTGAAGTAAAGTATGTGCATACAGATGAACAGTTAGCAGGCATTCTGACAAAACCTCTAACAAACAGTAAATACTGTAATTAAGAGAGATGATCAATTGCAAGAATTACCATATGAAGAGAGGGTGTTGAGATTGTATCATATGATATTTCTTGATGTACAAACATATCATGGAAACTGGAAGATCTATTATGAGACTAGCACAAGCTGAGACAGGGAAGAATGGTGACTAATCTATGGCTTATGAATTGTACTTTGAAGGTAAATTCATGTTGCATGGATGTAGTAGGAAGCATCAAAGAAGATTAAGAGCTATGATGGTATAAGGGTTGATCACTCTACCCTAAGTCATCCAAACCTAAAAGTTAGTGAGCACATATTACATTATATTATTATTCCAATGGTTCATAGGTCGAATAATTTTAGTATGACAGTGGGATAATCATAGCTTATAGCAGTCAGTTAGGAGACGGTTAAGGGATAATTTTTTTGTTTTTTTTTTTTTTTGAAGAACTATGTCACCAATATACTAAAAGAATGGTAATGATACACATCGAGTGAGGAGGAAGAAGAACTACCCCAAAGAGACAGCGATACCTCGACACTCCATAACAAACTCACGAAGGAACTGCAACTCTACTGTTGTACAAAGCGGCCCTCAACATCTACAATACCCAAGAAGTCCCGCCAAATGGTGAACTTCCACTGATCCCGTGAACACAAGAAAACTCTGAAATAGCTTATGCCTGAGTCAAGGAACAAGAGAGGCTACAGGCTGCTGAATCCCCCGAAAGATCCACAACCGCCGCCGCTTCCAGATCAACCACACCAACCAAGCCACACACAGATGCAAAGCTTGCTTCTGTAGGAGTGGCCATGCAATAGGTTATACATGAAGCAACAACTACTGGCTACTCAATCTCACCTGAAACAAAGCCATGACCCAGTCCCAGACTGCCTGCAGGTGGGGACATAAAACCAGACAATGCTCCACAGTCTCCCGGTGAAGGCCGCAACAAGGGCAAAGAGGGCTCACAACCGGCCTAAATCGACTCACATAGCCAGCACCCGGTATCAAGACCACACAAAGCATGAGGCCACAACATCAGGGTGGACCTTCCAAACCTACACCACCACATCAACCTGAAGGACTATAGGTATATGTGCTGCGGAATACTCCACGCCACCTGCTCCCAAATAGCCCGATCACTACTCTGCAGCCGAAAGCGGGCTCGCAAAGACTCCCAAAAGCAAGCCGACCCTTTGAATACCAATCCTCCAGGGTGCACACAGCAGCCTGCCTCCAACGGGCCTGCGTCCGAGCATGCACAGTGGCAGTCAAGGGCAAGTGCGTAGGGGGCAGAGGAACCCATAAGAAAGGAGAGGAGTGGTGATAAACATCGGCATAATCCAGCTGAAAAAGCACACGCACATGCTCCCAAGCCCACAACAACCCCGTGAGGAAAGGTGATGCGTGTGGGAAAGGCGTGAGACCATACAACAACGCCCAAGGCAACTCCACAGGAATAGGCTTCCCAAACGCCACACAATGGCAAAGAGACTGCAGAAGCAACGCCACACCAGGACATGATGCCCCCTCCAACAGAATGCTCCAGACAAACTTGGAGACCAACACCTTACTATGCAAGGCCAGATCCAGAATGGCCAAACCCCCATCCTCCCGGGGGCGGAGGCACTTCCACCAAGCCACTTTTACCACCGCCCCTTCATCGTCCCCGCCCCACACAAAATTCAGAACAATCCTGTCCAAGGCCGGCATCTTACCCTCAAAAGCTAGCATTGCGGATGCTGTGTACACATGCGTGCTACAGAGCACCGACTTGGCAACAATAATCCTCACTGCCATGGATAGCTTGCTGCCCTTCCACCAATTAAGGTGTTTCTGCAGCCCCTGCAGAATCTCATCCCACACCCTCCCCATAGAAATATCCCCTCCAAAGGGAATACCCAGCAGCTTTGTACACACATTGCCCGGAAGCACCTTCCAAGGGAAAAGAGGCAAGATAGGTGGGGGCGGAGTCGCCCATAGTGCCGAGCATTTCTCCCAACTCAAAAGAATGCCCAAGGCCAAAGAGAAAGTATTCAGCAAACCCTTCACGTTCTGTAAATTCCGCTCTTCTGCCAACAAGAAGAGGAAAGTGTCATCGGCAATCTGATTAATAATCTGCTGACTACCATCCTGCATCTGAAGCTCATCCACCACTCCCTCCTCCACTGCAGTCAAAAGCAACTGGGACAAAGCCTCTGCCACAATAGTGAACAAAAATGGAGCAAGAGGGCATCCCTGACGCACACCTCTGCCCAATGAGAAGAAGGCGGAGGGCTCACCCTGACACACCACCGTAGCCCGCGCGAATTTGTGCATCTTCATGGCTGTATATGTGAAGCTCGGACCACACCCTAATGCCAACATCATAGCAGACAAAAACTCCCAACGGACACTGCCATAAGCTTTGGCAAAGTCAAGCTTCAGATAAGCAATGCCTTGACCTGTTCTCCGAGCCCAATACAGACCCTCATAAGCTGCTGCAACATTGGTCAAAATGTTTCTTCCAGGAACAAACCCCGACTGAACCTTACTGATAGAAGAAGGCAATACCGGCTTCAGCTTCTCTGCCAGGGCTTTTGCAATAATCTTATACACAGAAGACAATAAGGAAATAGGCCTCCAATCACTAATGGTAGAAGGTTGCTTAACCTTAGATATCAGAGAAATACATGCCGTATTCAAGATCTTATCCAGATGAGAGGAACACAATAGCTCAAGATATACCTGATACACAGACTTCCCAACCCACTCCCAATAAGTCTGGAAGAACTCTACAGGGATGTCGTCCAACCCAGGGCACTTGTCCTTGGCCATGCACATACAGCCAGCCGCTAGATCTTCTCTCGAAAGCTCCTGCTCCAAGTACTCCCGCTGGTGAGGCCGGATAGATGGCCTAACAGTTGCCAAAACAAGCTCTTGCATTTCCTGCTCATAGGAAGTGCATGCTGTGCAAAGAAACCTGAGAAATGAGCATGCAATACCACTGCAAATCAGCAGGATCCTCCAAAGTTCGGCCATCTGGCAACAGAAGGGATGCCATATATGCCGCATATCACCGCTGCCTGGCCGCCCTAAAGAATACTGATGAACTCGTATCCCCCTCCTTCAACCAGGTAAGACCTGCTTTCACACGCGCCTCCCGCACCTTAACCTATTCCAGAGAAATAATACGCTGCAACACTATATTCAAGTTCCTTTCTGGTATACACACCTAAGCAGTCTCCCAAACCGTTGGAATGATCAGACTGTATATATAGGGATCGATCTGCTAAGAAAATTAAGTAGAAATTGTGGAAGAGCAGGCGATTTGGCATTAGTATTCACAACTAGGTGAATGCCCAAGCTTTTTATCCGAGCCATCGGATCGAGATTCTAGAAGGGGGTGAGCATGCATGTCTCGCATGCATGCATTTTCTGGTGGGAGATCGCTTTTTTAGGCGTGGTTCTTCGGCAACATCTCATCATCGCTTCCTCGTCGTCTCTAGTTAGTATTCTCTTCTCTTTGAACCTAGGCAGGGGAGGGGCTTCTCTCTGCTTGGCTTGAATAATTTGGGCATCGTCTTCATCGCAATCCAAGGGGCAGGCTTTGCTTGCATTATTGTCTTAGTCCTCACAATTTCCTATATCAAAAGGCCTTGGGAAAGCCCAGACATGGCTAATCAAAACAAGAGCTTGAGGTTGACAAGAGTTTTAAACAATATGATAGACATTTTGAGCAAGGGACTAAAATTGACCAGGAAAAGTGTAATCATAATTGAAAGATAAGCCCCCAAGGGAAGTATTTCTCTAAACTATAGTGCAAGCTAATTAGCAAATAGTGGGAGGAACAAATAAATGGGACGTGCCAGACCTGCATAGTGTAAGGTAGTAGAGGCAAACAGTGAGCATTGGACTTTGCAGCAGATCTGTAATGTAGATGAGTTCGTATGATGATCACGTTAGTAGCATGACATTATATTGTGTTTAGTGATGCAAAGTACAAGATGCTTGTGCCCTGGAATAAGACCTTCAGAATTTTCTCATGGTGATTTAACAGAAATTGGAGAGAGGGGACTAAACTTAGTGGTGGTAAGAAACATCAGATACACTATGCAAGGGCAGTTTACAATGATGTTGATACCTATCTTCTTCACGACCCTTTCAGTGTCATTGATGCTCACATTGCCACCACATTATTCCCTGCATGGGCCAAGAACCTTATTGGTGCTTCCCTCCTGCATATGTTTCTCTAATCATCTTTCCATATTCAACAGGAATATGTTATGGATGCATTGGCCTCAAAGGTTGTGGTTCTAGTAACACATCAAGTGGAGTTTCTTCCTGCTCTTGATTGCATCATGGTACATTCATAAGCCTTTCCCTTAAATTACAAATAGTGGGCACAAACTGATGTTCCAGTGAGATAGAAATTGGTTCTCCCATTTTTGTGAGTAAGGGAAAACCACAACCTCTATTCCTATAATTGGGACATTGGCTTAGAATGAGTTCTCATTTGAATCTAGTTGATTTCGAGAGGCACACGCAGTATAAATGATACTTGCTAACTAATCCTTCCAGAAAACGTTCATCACTGTTGTTTCCAATAGAGTAGAGATGGCTAACAATACAGTAGAGATCGTTGACGATATCCAAAATATTGACAAGCAAAGGAATGGCCAAGGATCTAACCTTGCATTAAAAGTAATAAATGACAAGCAAAGAAATGGCCAGGGATCTAACCTTGCATTAAGAGTAACAAATAAATGGAACAAATGCAGAATGTGTGGTACCTTTGGATGAATAAAGGATCCCGCTGTAGCTGGAATAACTCTGCTACTACCATTGTGGCATGTAGAAGGCTTAGAGTTTAGGGAATCATGACTCAAAGAATACCCTCTTTTTGTATGCAGGCATTCAAAGAGACTTCTTGGAAGATTATGAAACGCTTCAAGCATTGAACATTAGGAATAAATGCTTAGAAGCGACCAGAAATAGGAATTCAAGGAGAACCGAATCCACCTTACTCTAATTCACTGAAGAAACACCTTTCTTTTGAAACAAAGATGCATATAAAAGGACAAGGAAGGATAGTAGTGTGTTAACAATCGTCTTAGAAGACTTTGCATTTCTTGCTAGCCTGCTTCTATGGTCCTCATGACAATAAAAACACTGGTCCGTCAATGCAACAAGCCCATTATTTGAAGCCTATGAACCAATTCAGGATTGAATAGGAGAAAATACCTTGAATAGGTTAAAAAATCATGTCTTGCACCAGTATTATTTGAAGCATAGAAGCACGGTTATGTATACATAGGCCATCTGACCTAAATCTCTATGAAAACGGCCCTAAATAATTGGATCCAATCCTCTAACTTAAAATCGGATACCCAATCCTTTGCTTTTCTTTTTGTGAAAACTCTGGCAAGAAGCGTGAATGTAAAACTAGACCGGATCCATTGATTCGAAGAACCCAAGGTACCTTGCAGCCTTGCAGACACCATTCTAATAAGAATCGACCCAATTTGTTCCTGAGCAGATAATCTGGAAGGGTCGGCCAAGCAGGTATGGCATCCTCCTTCAAAATTGTAGGAGCAAGGGCGCATCAAATAGTTATGTGACGAGGGATTTCAAGGGGACAAAGGGGAATTTACCAGAGAATTTCTAATTTCGATGGCCATTAAATTCGTAATTACAAAATCTAAGGGTAGTAATCATGCCACATCATTTTTAGCACGATGTGGCAAGCACGTGGACAGACTAGAATTTGAGGAAATGGTGCACCTCGGTTTAGGCAACCCTAATAATGACTTGAAATAAAAAGACATCCTTAGTGGTGATATATGTAATTATTCCTTCCGTCTTGAATGTAGACATTTGGCTACACTCTACATTAGGGCAGAGGCATTGACACATGACCCTACATAAATCAAAAGTCACAATCAATATATGCCACAACATGCAATTGCTATCCCCCATATGATCATGACGTATCTTCCATACCGAATTTTCTTAGAGTGACTTGTGAAAGAAGGAATTCTCTATCTTTCACATTTCAAAGAATATTTGACAGTGCATGTCTTCAACGAAGGTGATCCAATGGTCACAATTTGATCCCGCAAGATGACCAAGATTCCATGCCAGGTTTAAGGTTTAGGTCGGCTGCAGTTTTAGGTATGTGTGGTGTAGACGATAGGTGCATACATTTGTATCACCTACATGTTTTCAAGTAAAGCCCAAGAATGTTGGGCATCATTATTACTACATGCTTTTATCAATGTGGCCAGAACATTTACATGCCTCCAACTTATGCCCAACAATGCTGGGCACCGTTACTAGTATACTATAATTTCAAACTCATTTATTTTTTTATTTTTTATTTTTGAAGAACTTATCTCAATAAATTAAAAGAATATCAAGAATACAACGCGAGCGAGGAGAAAAAAGAGCTGCCCCACCACTCCAACATCATCACCAAGTACTACTGAACAAAACCTCCATCATCATCTACTATCCCAAGGAAGTCTCGCCAAATGGCAAACTTCCGCTCTGCCAACCCAGGGAACACCAAGAAACTCTGAAACAGTTTGTACCTCAGACGGGGGATGAGAGAAGCCGAAGGCTGCAG
>JAANSK020198431.1:0-14543 GCA_011763485.2 Isoetes engelmannii
CAACACTGCCATAAACTCATCAATGCCAGAAAACTATTCCACCAACTATCACATGTTCCATCTTCATCTCTACAAATAGTCCAAGCCAAAAATTTCAAAAATTTCAAAAATTATAATTATTAAAGATAATTTATATTAAGATAATTTTGATATATATTTTTATTATTTAAAGTTTATTGCATATATAAAATATAAAATAATATATGTTGATATGGAAAGATGACAGGCATCTTTACATCTATAGCCCTTCAATTGACGTATATATTTCTTTTAACCCTTCGACATGACAGACACTGGGGTATTTCTTGCCCTTCATTTAATGCAAGGCACCTTTTTTTTTTACCTGTTTTGACGGGCAAAAAGGCCAAAAGTCAAATTTCTTCTCTAATTACGATCGTCAGCATTTTTTCCTTTGAGTAAATTAAATTGCAAAGGCTCCTTTATAGTTATTATGATAGCATAGTTGAGAAGTCCAGCAGAATTTTACACTGGCATTAAAGACCAAGGTATCTCATGGCAGGGAAGTATTATGAATGGAACAATTTAGATTGGAGAGGAAACCAATAAAAAATGGAAGCAGCATGCCATTATTGTATCAGTTAATGATTTTCCCAAAGGTATTTGAATGAACAATGGGCTAGTCATATTAAGCAACAATAAACCATAATATTTCAATATGAGAACCTGCGAAAGGAGGGGTAGCATGCATGATAAAACATAGAATTCATTTTCCTTTCTATCCACTTGGGTGTAACATATTTCTAACAACTCCCTTTTACATCTCATTATGAGTATTTGTATGTTCTCATGGTAATAGGACGGATCCATCTAGATAGAAAGAGAGTTAATCCTGTGTTTGCCTCCAAAAATAAAATGTACAGTATACAGACATATCTGAATACCTTCTTTCGGGGAACCTTTTTTATGTCAAAATGTTCCTTGACTAGATGTTGGAGCTTCTCGTCCACTCCTGCTGAGCGAAATTCATAAACAAGCTGCAACACCAGAGTCAATACCAGAGATGAGGCATCTTATCAGTGTCTCATCAAACATGGTTGTATGGTGCATAAACCACCCTAATTCATGTTTCCTTTACTTAAGGCCATCATGCTTTTTTCAAATATACAGGACTGATCATGAATTTGTAAAACAAGGTCTAGGCATGCACCAGGCCATATGGGTAAGGCATGCCATACTTTATTTTTTATAAAAATATCCCAGGCCAGAACCAAGTCACAAAACACTACTACTTATCTGTGCACTGGTATTGAGTTGGGCTGACCTGCACTTCTTTGCATGATACAGGACCTAAAAAGTCATAACAACATCTAGCAGGAGGAAAAACTAGTGGTCCCTTGTTGTATGGTCTCACTTTTCCGCATGCATCTCCTTTTCTTAAAGGGGTGTTGCGTGCTTGGGACCATGTGCATGTTCTTTTTCAGCAGGATTATGCTGCGGTTTACCATCACACTTCTCCTTTCTTATGGGTCCCTTTGCCCCCTGCGCATTTGCCCTTGGCTGCCACCATGCACGCCCGGACGCAGGCCCGCTGGACTAGGGCAACAATTTGCTCCTTGGAGGATTGGTACTGGGATAGTCAGGTGGCTCCCTAGGAATTCTTTCGAGCACGGTTTGGCCTTAGGATCAGTGATCAGGCTATCTGGGAGCAGGTGGCGGCTGCTATTCTATTGCATGTACCGCTCTTGCTCCAAGAAAATGTGGTTGTTCGGGTTTGGAAGACTCACCCTGATGTTGTTGCCTCGTGTTTTGTTCGGTCCTGCTATCGGGTGTTGGTTATTCATGACACCCTGCCTCCTTCGGACAAGTGGTCCCTGCAGCTTTAGGGTTCACTTTGGCGTGCTGTCTGGACCTGGGACACTCTTCCTCCACCGTAGGTCAAGGTGCTTCTTTGGCAGGTGGTGCACCGTTGTCTCCGAGTGAACATCCTTGTAGCCCGGTTTCGGCCAGGGGTGAGTCTTCTTTGGCCGTGCTGTGGTGTTCGGCGTGAATCCATTGAGCATTTTTTGGTGTGGTGTCCCCACTTGCAAGGCGCCTGGGATTGGGTCAGGGCCTTGTTTCAGGTCAGGCTGTCTAGTCAACAGCTGCTTTTCCATTTGTATCTAGCTTCTTTTCCTCTCTCAAGAAGTGGGCTTTGCATTTGTGTGTGGCCTGATTGGTTTGGTTGGTTTGGAAGCGGCGCCGTTTGTGGGTTTTTCAGAGGATTCAGCAGCCTTCGGCCTCTCTTGTCCCCCGGCTTATGTACAAGCTATTCCAGAGTTTCCTTGTGTTCTCTGGTTCAGCAGAGAGTAAGTTCTTCATCTGGCGGGATCTTCTGGGGATTGTGGATGAGAATGGTGAGTTCGTTCAGTGATGCAGGTGGTCTGGTTTTTGTGTGGAGTCATTTTCTGCGGAGTGTTGAGGTATCTCTGCTACTTCGGGGCAGTCCCTTTTCCTCCTCACTCAGATTGTACCATTATCATTCTTTAATATATTGGTGACTTAGTCCTTCAAAAAAAAAAAAAAAAAAAAAAAACCTGGTGGTCCCTTGATTCTGAAAAAGTAAACTTGCTCATAGTGTTACAGCAGATTGATGTAGTACTTCTGTAAAACAAGAGACTGTTTCGTAGTAGAGGGAGAGAAACTAAATAATTTCTCATTTCTGACCACCTTCCATCTTCAATGACCTAATGCAAAGCAACACAACTTGCTCACAGATCATGTAAATTACGAAGCACATATTTTTCTTCAACCATGATCTTAAAAATGAGGTAAATCTCAACTTCCTTGCTATGACACCATCATTCCATGTATCATGCTTGCATTACAGAGAGTTTTCCACCAGTAGGTTTTCCAACTTAGCGTCAAGATCAGTTGTACAGGCTCCATGCACCCAAAATCATTCATACATTGACATTCATTGGGAATTGAACCCAAATTGCACCATATGAACCTCTTTTTTTTATTACTTTTCTTGTGAAGTACATCAAATATCATGCTCAATCCTCAGGATATGCGGAGGCGCATACAATCCTTGCATGCTATTGTATGTTCTCTTTGACATCCTACCTTCTTTTCATCAATTAGGAAATAAAATTCAGAAACAATAGTCAGCGGCTCCAATAATTTTGTGCTTTCCAATAATGTCCATTCCTCTTGCGCATTCAGAATTTGGATCTGACCATTCCCCAAATGCACTGTCAATTCTAACACAGTAGTCTTAATGCAATGGTCCTCCACTGCTTCCAACAATAACGACCACTTTCCCACTGTTTTTTTTCCTTTTCACAAAGAAATTACAATACAAACTCTGCTTTGGCAACCTGTATCTGAAAATTGCAGACCCACATTACTTACTTGACAACCAAAATTGCAACAAAAACTTCATACTAACCTAAATACAAAGCTGCTCGTGTCCACCTCACAAAGAGTTGTTTGCCCACCTGTCACATAAAACTTTTTCCTCCATTCTCCATAGAAAATCTGATCGTGTGAGGTTTCACTTACACCTTGAAATATGTATGTTTGTGGTGCAGTCCTTAATGTCTGGACATCCTTGAATAAAAGAGCAAATATATTTATGGGAATAAAGGCTTTTGCTCCACCTCGAACCCCACCTCTTTCAGTTAATATCTTTCCTACTTCTCTTGTTAATGAGCATCGAAAGGGCGTTAGAATATGCACATCAGCAATACCTTTAGACATGTCATATAGCGTAGGAGGATCTACAAGTGTCAGGTTTCCCACCTTACCATTTGGTTTTGTATAATGGTATAAACACCTTGATCCCTGAAAGAAGACAAAGAAATATCATGAAATAACAAACGACCAATGGCATGATGATGGACCTCCAATACACTCGTGATCCTCTCGGCTGAAACTGTATTCTTGAAATTAGAAGAACAAAGGCAATTCGGTTCAAGTTTTAAAAATCTTGGAGTCTTTGCAATATCCTGCTTTGATATTTTTTGAGGTCCATAGGCATGCGCAACGAGAAGCTCATCTATACATCGACCACTTTGACTAATCACAAATCCAAGAACTTGCGCTTTCCAATGTGCTGCCAAATCATCGAGCCTCCGTTTCTTTACTGCATGTTCACCATGTTGTGAAGGCATCATGGTAACCCACGAACCTACTGAAATATGCAAATTAATCCATTCTCCATCAGAGAAAGTTTTAAGCATCCTAAAAGTTTTTCTAAGTGCCATGAATTGGCCATTCCTTACCTAATTTAGCTGTTGAAGTGGAGTATGAAATGGCCATTTTTGCTATTTTTTCCCAAAATAGGCCTAACAATTCCTTCTTCAAATGTTTAGAGTTTGAAGTGGCCAAATTTAAACAAGCAACTTACTTAGATAGCATCACACCAATAATATATTTCTAAGACCCCAATTTATATACCCATATGACCCTAAAAACTAAGGTTATAAATCGATAGACACAAAGGGGTTGAATGCAATCGAACAATTGTTATTTGAATTAAAAAATACTCTATTATAAAAAAAACATCCTTATTTTTTTATGACATATGTAATTTCTCTATTTGATAAGTAAGTATAGGATTTGATAAAGACCAGATGGATATTGGGAATTTGTCATCCCTGGAGGGATGTTCTATATTTGAAATGGCCATTTCCTTGACCAATCTCTTTCATCCATGGAACCCAAATGGCCAAAATCTTGGTTGTTTCAAATCATCAAATAATGAATTGGCCATTCCAACCTTTTCACTGCCAATAAACTGCTACGAAATGGCGAATTTGCAGGTACTGAGTAGATAACTCATCCTACTCAAGACGGCATGGGAATTTTACCAAAATAGATAATTCGGGGCCAAATGGCTTGCCGGGGCCACCAAAATTTTCGTTGTTCCATTATCATCTTTCCCATTTCTTAGTGTGATGTGACTAATTTCAGAGCGTTTAGTAGCCATTACCTGCACAAAAATGAATACAAATATTGTTCAACTAAAGAAATTGAATAAATAACAAGATAGGCCCAAAAATACGTACAATTTCTTGCAACTTGCTGCCTCCTAATTAACTTCACGGGAGCAATCCGGAGGAGCAACTGCTATTTCTGAAATCTTCAATGTGCTTGCAGCTCCAAGCTCTTATGCCCACAAACTATTAAAATTTTTTTTTTTATCAAGGATTGCATGTATAACCAGCTTCTTGAAACCACAAACATCTAGATTAAAACAAATAACCCAGACTTAATATACATCAAACTAATCTTGCAAGTACAAATTTCACTCTGCTCACATTCTTTTGAGAACAAAAATGTATGTGTCATTCAATGATAAAGCCCCAAAAATCAGCATTTTAGGCACCCAAATTTCGCGTGGAACCTCCTGTAATCACAACTTGTGCAGATAGATAATCTTCATGTCTTTCTGCTGCCAAATGCATTAAACTCCGTTTGATTTTGAACTGAGCACTTGCAGGTTAAACTATTCCTAAAATGCTACTTTAAAGACCTCCGTAGATAAAGAATAAGGTAAAACTTTTGCACCTGCTTAGCAGATCCAGTGGAAGTATCAATCTCTCCAAATCCGATCAGTCTACTCGCAAACGTAGACCTTGCCTGAAAATCAAAAGAAAGGTAATTAAAAATCACAACAGGAATCCTATCAAAGAAATAATACATCTTAATTTTAGTGGCATACACGACCTTATTCCAAGAATCCCTAAATCGTTTTTACCTTTTGGCACGGTCTGCTATACCTAGCTCGATAAAATTCCCCCCGAAATATGGATGGCGCGGGAAGGAGAAATGGGCCCAATTAATTGTGACGAGGATTTCGGTGGTATCATCGAGATTTGATTCATTGCATTTAATGCAAGGGAGTTTGGGTGCCATGCATGTATCACTGGGATTCAATAAACTACAAGGCTCTTCTGATTGGAGGATTCAAAAAGCTGAGGTGGAATTTTGGAAGTCCCTTATTAGGATTTTATGGGATCCAAAAAAAACTCTAATGATTGCTTTGTTGGGCCACATTGGTAGCATCCAATTAGACAGGAGGAGGAGGAGGAGGAGGAGGAGGAGGAGGAGGAGGACCCAATCAGACATATGACACATAGACCAAATCAACATTGCTTCATTAGGTCATGCCTCAAATCAACATTGCTTTGTTGGCCACGTGCCAACATACACTTAGACATATGACACACATACCACATCAACATTGCTTTCTTTGGTCTTACCCCCAACCACCTTGTATTGAGTGAAACTCTGGATGGCCTCAAACTAGAAATACATTTACTCTAAGACTAATGTCTTACCACTATACCAAACCTCCAAACAAGAAACAAATTGGTCGTGTTAGCGAGCAGGCATAAAAGAAAAGGTAGTTCTTTTACTTCAATCCAAGCTCATAGAACAATTGAATGTGCTTTAGAGATTTGGATTTCTCATAAAAATCCATTCAATTTAATTCAATTATCATGCAATTGGATTCTAGCTACACTGCATATTATTGCATTTTCTATATGTATAGATAATGGAGATTGAATATGAGAGTAGGCAAAACAATTTCAACAGCTATGGATCTTGGCAGGACAATTTTGATAACATTCGGATCTTGCGAGTTGTGGATAAGTTGTCCCAAAATTGGGGCAAATTTAAGAGAGCTTGATCTCTGGATGCAAAAGGAGGATCGCCCTTTTTCACTTGCATGTGCTAATGTCTCTCTATATGTCTCCTTTAATCCAAACTCAAAATTTTCATCCTGAATAATCTGCATTTCTTTGCAGATTTCATGCCCTAGATTGACACTTTGACGAATCTAGTCTTTGAGTACTTCAAAAGAGAACACAGATCGATCTAAAAGGATTAAAAAAAGATTCAACTTGGGAAATTAGAAAAAAAAACATTAATTATGGCAAGATGGAGAATTAGCTGGCCCTAAACAATATGTTTTTAAAGTTCGAAAGAAAATAGAAGTTTTTTTCATAACTGACCGTGTCTAAGCCTAAAGGAATGCTCTTTGATGCAAAATCTTTCCAGAACACCATATTCTTTCCAATTCTATATAATTTTTTTTATTTTTTTTTGAAGTACTAAGTCACCAATATATTAAAGAATAATAATGGTACAAAGCGAGTGAGGAGGAAAAGAGACTGCCCCGAAGAAGCAGAGATACCTCAACACTCCGCAAAAAATGACTCCGCACAAAAGCAATTCCATCCGCATCATCACTAGTTATGTACAAACTCACCATTCTCAAAAGATCTCGCCAGATGAAGAACTTATTCTCTGCTGACCCAGAAAACACAAGGAAACTCTGAAATAGCTTATGCCTAAGTCGAGGAACCAGGGAGGCCGAATACTGCTGAATCCCCTGAAAAATCCATAAATGGCGCCGCTTCCAAATCAACCAAACCAACCAAGCCACACAGAGATGCAAAGCTCGCTGCTTAAGAGAGGACCAAGAAGCAGGATACAGATGAAGAAGCAGCTGCTGGCTAGACAGCCTGACCTGAAACAAGGCCCTGACCCAATCCCAGGCGCCTTGCAGGTGGGGGCACAAGACCAAACAAAGCTCAGTGGACTCACGCCAAGTTCCACAGCAAGGGCAAAGAGGACTCACTCCCGGCCTAAACCGGGTCACAAGGACATTTACCCAGATACAACGGTGCACCACCTGCCACAGAAGGACCCTGACCTTCGGTGGAGGGAGAGAGTCCCAGGTCCATGTCCAGACAGCACGCCAACGCGAGCCCGGAAGCTGCAGGGACCACTTGTCCGAGGGAGGAAGAGTGTCATGAATAACCAACACCCAATAGCAAGACTGAACAAAACATGAGCCAACAACATCCGGATGGATCTTCCAAACCTGAATCAGCCACATCGTCCTGGAGCAAGAGCGGTATATGTCGCAGAATAGCTCCCGCCACCTGCTCCCAAATAGCCCGATCACTGCCCCTATGGCGAAAACCTGCCCGAAAGAATTCCCAGAAAGCTACCGGGCCATCCCAGTACCAATCCTCCAAGGTGAATATTGCAGCCCGAGGCCAACGGGCATGCGTCCGGGCATGCATGGTGGCAGCCAAGGGCAACTGCGCAGGGGGCAAAGGGACCCATAGGAAAGGAGAAGTGTGGTGGTAGACGGCAGCATAGTCTATGTGGAAAAGCACACGCACATGGTCCCAAGCTCGCAACACACCCTTGAGAAAAGGGGATGCATGCGGGAAAGGCTTTAGACCATACAACAAAGCCCAAGGCAACTGAACCTGAACATGCAGCTTCCCAAAAGCAACACAGCTGCAAAAGGACTGCATAAGCAACACAACACCTGGAGAAGGTCTCCTCGTGAAGAGTGCTCCAAACGAACTTGGAAATCAGCACCTTACTATGTAATGCCGGATCTAGAATAGCCAAACCCCCATCCTCCCGAGGGCGAAGACACTTCCACCAAGCCACTTTAACTACCACTCCTTCAGAATCCCCTCCCCAAACAAAGTTGCGAACAACCTTATCCAACTCCTGCATCTTACTCTCAGGGGCTAACATGGCGGATGCTGTATATATATGACTGCTACACAACACCGACTTAGCCACCGTAATCCTGCCTGCCATAGACAGCTTACTACCCTTCCACCAGTTAAAGTGCTTTTGCAATCCCTGAAGAATCTCATCCCACACTCTGCCCAGACAGATGTCACCCCCAAATGTGGAAAGAGAGACAAAGAAGGTGGAGGCAGACTCTACAGGGCCCACAATGCCGAGCACTTGCCCCAATTCAAAAGACAGCCAGAAGCCAAAGAAAATGTATCCAACAAACCTTTAACATTGCGCAAATTCCCCTCTTCCGCCACCAGAAAGAGGAAAGTGTCATCTGCAAACAGATTGATGATCTGCTGGCTGCCATCCTGCAACCGAAGACCATCCACCACACGCTCCTCTACCGCAAACAAGAGCAACTGGGACAATGCCTCCGCGACAATAATGAACAAGAAGGGAGCCAAAAGGCAACCCTGCCCATGAAAAGAAAAATAGTACCCAAAAAAGGTGCAAAAAGGTAGAGGCTCCAGCTTAGATTCAGACGAATCTGGCTACAATACAAGTTGAAAATCATAGCATCCACCATTAATTATATGCCTCAGACCTATAATTTTTAAAGACAAAAGATGTCTCATTGCCATTTTCAACGACTCAGGTTGTTGGGTTGTAACGATCTTCAATTTAGGGCAACCCATTGTTAACCACCTTGTTTGATTGTTCAATTCAGTCGATAAATTTGTTGGTGTGCAAAAAGGACTAAAGACTTTCATAATTGCTTTGAACGTACTTTTCCTCACTTCTTTATTTATACCAAAATATTTACTCAATATATTACAAACACCTTCAGCAAATGAACGGCTTATACACCCAACATTACATTATTACGGAAGATCATACGAGCCTGCATATACAAGTACATCAACCATTTTAATACCAGCAAGAAAGGATCAAGATCAAATAGCATTAAAGATCAGAGTTAGCTTACTTGCTTCTCACTGAGCCCAATCTTTTCAAGGTCTGCAAGCTGCATAGATTGCGAAGGGATCAGTCTGAAGAAAAGGAAAAGGAGTCTGAGCAATGTTTATTGAAAAATACCTCTTTGAAAGGCACATCGAGCTGTTCTCTTTGCTCTATAATACAATCTGCTCTCTTCTTTCCAATTCCCTGCAAAACAAAAGAATAGTGTTGCCAGTCGTCAGACATGCATGCCAACATATTTATAGAAAAACAATCAATGCAATGCACCTTGAATCTGAGAAGCTCCTCCCTGTAAATTCAAGCAAAGGACATTAGAGCTAGGCGTTAGATCTAGAGATGTATTGCAGCGGGATTCAAATCGAATACCTGGTTCCTGTGTTGAGAACGTTAAGGTATTCTTTGAGCAAAGCATCCTGTTTGCAGATAAGGATACAGTTTTGAAGCTTTCCAATTTATCATCTTGTTCAAAAACATTCAAATCAAAATTACACTTGCAACCAACCTGCAAATTACGACTACAAGACCCAAATCTTTCTAATGGAGTGCCTGCAGAAAGTCCCACTGTCTGTATTGGAGTCACTGCCTGTATGGGAGTTTGCTGATTGTTCGCAATTGCAAGGCTGCTGGATGGTAGTGGGGAAAGGGCCTCTCTAAATGAGGTTCCCAATTTGCGTAGCCTTTCACTCAAGGGTGGAGAATTTGAGGTTTGCAAGGCATCTTTTATCGGCGTGCACAGCCATCCATCCGTAGCATTTTCTTTGCCCATGTCATATACTTCCCCTAGAAAAAGCATTGAAATCTTTCATACAACTCTAAATCTGCTGAAAAGAGATAAACACGCATAGTAAATACAGAATGAATACCTGCGTCAAAAACAGGATTCCTGATCATTGCAAATGAATCTTGAGACTGCAAATTATTGTTACACGTCCTGAATACAGGGTTTGCAGAAACATCTTCAGAAATTGTCTGCAAAGACAGGAATATAGGTAAGTGTTAGCTGCATATACGAATGCTTAGAAAAAACAGGAGGATTGTATTTTACTTCTGCAGTCGAGCATTCTTCAGCTGAGAAAGGCCTGCACGAGACAGGTGGTAGTTAAGTCCAAAGTTGTCAGATACACATTTACTAAGAAAAAAGCCCAACCAGATACACATTTACTAAGAAAAAAGCCCAACCTTGTACTATTTGGAGATTCAGAAACTAGGACTCTCTGTAATGGAACACGCTGAGGAGGACCAAACCTAGAAGGAGAATGAGAGAACAATCGTGCCTGCAGTGGGCTTGAAAATCTTGCTGGAGATTTGCCTGGCGTTTTGCCTTTATTTTCCTTCCAATGTTTTAGCCTACTTTCTATATCTACTTTTTCTGCTGAAACTTCAGATATGGTCTTGTTTTGAGACATCCTATTGGCAATCTGCCTGGATCTGGCTGCAAGGCCCAAAGTCTGAGTAGCTTCTTGAAACGAGCCAGGATTCTGCAATCAGATGAAGGTTTTTCAGTGCCAAGCATGAAAAATCACAATTATCCAATTCAATTTAGCATTGAAGGACATTGTTTGTTACCAAGCAAGCTATCATCACAGCTGAACCTGTGCCTCCTAAAGAATCCTGAAGTATTCTTGTTAATTTGCTATCCCTGAAGGGCACCCTCCGTTCATTTGCATTGAGTGCATTGATTACATTAGACAAGACGAACAGAGATTGATTAATTCTGGTGCTTTCCACCAATCTAATGCCATCATTTCCAGTCTTTCTATTGTCCTCATTCCCTGAAAAGAGGAATAAAAATGATCAAATATAATGCTGCAGAAATGTTAAAACAATAAATCGATGAACTTACATGCCAGATCAATCAAATTTAGCTTTCCTTCTGTCACTACACCAGAATTATTATCAGTAACTGTAATCATCAGAGCTCCATGACTTCTGCTGGAAACATCATTTAGGCCAGTTTGGCCAATTCTTCTCTGCGCACATGCCTTAGCCAATAACTCATGAAATTGATGGATGGTCTTCAGTTCTACCTGTTTGAACACCTAATTTTAGTACAATATATCCCATAACTCAGACATCTTCTACTGGTAATTACTAACATGAGTCAAGCCTCGAAGTTGAATGCGTCCAAGCCCATCTTCTAAAACAGGAATCTCACTTGATTTAGAATCCAGCAAGTCATAGCACCGGTCCATGTATAATTCATAATATGAAACCTCTATTCTGCTCTGTGTATTTTGAGCTAGGGCAAGAATGGCTTTAAGAGCCAAGGTCATGAGTCCAGGGTTTCCATCCTGGCCCTGAAAAATCCTTATATCAGCATAAACAGAACATCTTTGCATCTCTCTTGCCAGAAAAATTTAAAATTTTACCTGCATTGTATGCGTTTTGCCACTTCCTGTGGCTCCATAAGCAAAAATTGTGGCATTATATCCCTCGAACAGCTTGGGCAATATGGGCTCCAACTCCCCTGCAAAAATTTGCGTAGATTCATCCTGTTCTCCATAACAAGAATCCAGCTTGTATGATTCCGAATGGCTGCAATGCAATCAGATACTAATTTCAGCATTTCTGAAAAAAATGCCCTAATTTAACAAGATGTGCACCTGCTTCCAGGATCTTGAATGGTAAGAGTATCTTCCCCGACACCATCAGGATTTTTAAGGATTCGTATACAAGTTTGGGGATTTGATGCTTCAATTTCTCGCCGGAGATAGGGTCTAACTCTTACCACAACACGCACTTTTGATCCGGCCGAACTGTTGATCGGAGAATTATCCTTGAGAGGCGAGGAAGATCTGAAATTGCTTCCCAGCTTGGATCTTCTAGGAGTAGACACAATTTTAGGGCTCAGCATCTTGTCCTTGTGCCCAATCTCTGAACTCTGTACTAGAATGCTGGAGCGGGCTTTAGAATCCTGAAGACGAAATTTTGAAAAATAAACGACGTATTAGCCGTTTGGAGTGTCTACGTGGACAATAAGGGCGTCTTCCCTACGATTGCTTACAAAAATAGAACCCAGAGATAAGTGGGGGCCCAAAAAATAAGTGGGGGATTTCACCATTGGGTAAATCAATTCGAATTTGAGTATTGGAAGAGGAAATCTAGTGTAAGTAGCTACTAATGCCCGATATTGACGCTTTGGTTCGGGAAATACCATGTGCCCGATAACTTCTCAAAATTAAAATTAACATGTGGAGCTTGAAAAATTCCCACTATTCTTATAAGCCTTTTTTTTTTTTTTTTTTTTTTTAAACAACATGCAACTTGATGGTTTAGGCCAAAAAATTTCGGGAACCAAGATTGCCACATAACCAATGCCGAGAGATGGCAAAGGCACTTGCAGTGTTAAAATGCTTTGACGTGGTCACGACAAGGACTCAAAATCCTCTTCCATTGTCACAATGTAAACATCCCTCTACTTCTTTTCCTTTGTAAAATAATGTCATACGATCGAGCTTTCATTCGAGCAAGGCAAAAAATTCCATGTCAAGACTTGATATTTTTGGGTTGCCCAAAGGGTTGGGTTGGAAGAATATTCTAAAATATTCCAAATTGTACGTTCCAGATTTGAAGATTTCCCGATGGGACGGTTTAGAAGTTACAATTGATTTTAGGTGTCGTGAAGCAAATAGCCTTCGGCTCCATTGATCGATGTTAGGGCTTCATTAGCCTCAAATCTGACCATCCAGTCCTCCGCTGTTTTACCTGTTCTTTCTATCTAGATGCGTGCCCCTTTTCGTACAAAAGCTTTTTTGTCTATTCTTTCTGATAGTGACCATTTTGGGGGGTCAGCAGCTTTGGCAATTAATTCTTCTTCTATTAATTTTGAAAGTAGCCCTCAAGGAGGTTTGGCTTATCTTGATTTTTTCTGCTCCTTCTATGCACAATAAGCTAATGCAGAATGCCTCTCTAATTTGTTGCAGTCTTGATGCCATCGTAAAATATACATATCTAATTGTTTGCTTGCAGATATATATAAAAAATAGAAATAGTTGATGTGGATGGCGATACTATCTTCTTCAATATTTAATCTAGGTTTTGCCAGACATTCTAAGTGAGGCTGCATGCTAAATAAACATGTTCGTTGATTTATAAGTTGCTGCAGACTGATTATGTCATTTCGATTTATCAGCGTGATTTTAGAGAGGGTCTCAATTATGGGGCAACATGTCCTTGCCTCAAGTATAAGCACATGATTGAAGAAATAAAGCAAAGGGAAATTAAACAAGAACAATAATAGTGAGATTTAATAAGATTAAGCAGCATTTCTCTTTTTCATGTGACATTGACAAGTCAGCAGGTCCTCTTGGCTATTTATCCGGATACTTGAAACAAGTTGCGAAGCCAGGCGTTTCACTTAGCATCAGGGTGGTTGTTGTGGTCTATTTGGAAGCGCAGAAATTTGTATGTCTTTAAGGGCATTGACACTCCTGCTGCTGTCCTTCAGGACGCACAAGCTAAAATTGTCAAGGCTTACCATTGTTCTTCGCTTGGTCCTGCCAAGCGCCAGTTGGTCTTTGAGATTTATTTGAGTGTGTTATCTTATGCATAAGCGGTGGTCTTACTCAGTGGATCGTGATTATCCTCTGAGATCTTAATCCCGCCTGTGCAGTGGTAATTGTCTTTCATCTTGGTTTCTTAGTAAAGTTTGACGTCCTTAAAAAAAAAAAAAAGATTAAGCAGCATCTATTTATTAAATTTGGTTTTTCCGGCTTGCCAAAAACTTTTTGGAAATTTTTCTTAATTTGATTTCCTATGATTTCAAGGGTTTTGGCTGCCGGAAAAAAATTCCGATCTTCCAGAGATCGGTCAAATTTTTTTGGCCTTGATTTTGGGTTACAATTTTGCCCCTTTCTAATTCCTCCCTTACATGCATGCTTGCAGGGCTTGCATGCTCGCATGGTTGCATGCTCGCATGGCATGCATGCGAGCATGGCTTGCATGGCTTGCATGCTCTCATGGCTTGCATGCTCGCATGGCTGCACGGCTTGCATGGTCAAAGGACTAGCTAGCTATAAAGATGCTCGGGGGAGAGCTCAAGGGGCATTCAGTATCCA